>CAWYQB010000247.1:1032500-1113902 GCA_963966105.1 Volucella zonaria | reverse complement strand
TTGAAAAAAATATCGAAATTTTTCTTTCAACTTTTCTTTATTTATTATGAAAATTTAATTTTTCAGATGATTTTTCATTTTTCTTTCAACTTTTCTTTATTTATTATGAAAATTAAATTTTTCAGTTGATTTTTCATTTTTGGGACTTAGAAAAATTTTCGAAATTTTCAAGAAAAAAATTTTTCACATACACCTCAGTTTCATTGAGAAGTTTCTATTTCAAATGCATTTCACTTAAAAATCAAAAAATTGATTTTTTTATATTTCTGACTTTGAAAAAATATCGAAATTTTTCTTTCAACTTTTCTTTATTTATTATGAAAATTTAATTTTTCAGTTGATTTTTCATTTTTCTTTCAACTTTTCTTTATTTATTATGAAAATTTAATTTTTCAGTTGATTTTTTCATTTTTCTTTCAACTTTTCTTTATTTATTATGAAAATTAAATTTTTCAGTTGATTTTTCATTTTTTGGGACTTAGAAAAATTTTCGATTTTTTTTCTCATATAATCTGACCTTCTATGGAATTGTTCATTTTTACACTTCTCATAATATACCCTTTTAAACACACAAACAGCAAATGGCATTCTAGCGGGGACTCTAGAAAAATTTTCGAAATTTTCAAGAAAAAAAATTTTTGACATACACCTCAGTTTCATTGAGAAGTCTCTATTTCAAATGAATTCCACTTAAAAATCATATATATATTTTTTCCAATTGATTTTTTTATATTTCTGACTATTTCTGACTTTGAAAAAAATATCGAAATTTTTCTTTCAACTTTTCTTTATTTATTATGAAAATTTAATTTTTCAGTTGATTTTTCATTTTTCTTTCAACTTTTCTTTTATTTATTATGAAAATTAAATTTTTCAGTTGATTTTTCATTTTTGGGACTTAGAAAAATTTTCGAAATTTTCAAGAAAAAAATTTTTCACATACACCTCAGTTTCATTGAGAAGTTTCTATTTCAAATGCATTTCACTTAAAAATCAAAAAAATTGATTTTTTTATATTTCTGACTTTGAAAAAAATATCGAAATTTTTCTTTCAACTTTTCTTTATTTATTATGAAAATTTAATTTTTCAGTTGATTTTTCATTTTTCTTTCAACTTTTCTTTATTTATTATGAAATTTAATTTTTCAGTTGATTTTTCATTTTTCTTTCAACTTTTTCTTTATTTATTATGAAAATTAAATTTTTCAGTTGATTTTTCATTTTTGGGACTTAGAAAAATTTTCGATTTTTTTTTCTCATATAATCTGACCTTCTATGGAATTGTTCATTTTTACACTTCTCATAATATACCTTTTAACACACAAACAGCAAATGGCATTCTAGCGGGACTATATTTTTTCCAATTGATTTTTTTTTATATTTCTGACTATTTCTGACTATTTCTGACTTTGAAAAAAATATCGAAATTTTTCTTTCAACTTTTCTTTATTTATTATGAAAATTTAATTTTTCAGTTGATTTTTCATTTTTCTTTCAACTTTTCTTTATTTATTATGAAAATTAAATTTTTCAGTTGATTTTTCATTTTTGGGACTTAGAAAAATTTTCGAAATTTTCAAGAAAAAAAATTTTTCACATACACCTCAGTTTCATTGAGAAGTTTCTATTTCAAATGCATTTCACTTAAAAATCAAAAAATTGATTTTTTTATATTTCTGACTTTGAAAAAAATATCGAAATTTTTCTTTCAACTTTTCTTTATTTATTATGAAAATTTAATTTTTCAGTTGATTTTTCATTTTTCTTTCAACTTTTCTTTATTTATTATGAAAATTTAATTTTTCAGTTGATTTTTCATTTTTCTTTCAACTTTTCTTTATTTATTATGAAAATTAAATTTTTCAGTTGATTTTTCATTTTTGGGACTTAGAAAAATTTTCGATTTATTTTTCTCATATAATCTGACCTTCTATGGAATTGTTCATTTTTACACTTCTCATAATATACCTTTTAAACACACAAACAGCAAATGGCATTCTAGCGGGACTATATTTTTTCCAATTGATTTTTTTATATTTCTGACTATTTCTGACTATTTCTGACTTTGAAAAAAATATCGAAATTTTTCTTTCAACTTTTCTTTATTTATTATGAAAATTTAATTTTTCAGTTGATTTTTCATTTTTCTTTCAACTTTTCTTTATTTATTATGAAATTAAATTTTTCAGTTGATTCTTCATTTTTGGGACTTAGAAAAATTTTCGATTTTTTTTCTCATATAATCTGACCTTCTATGGAATTGTTCATTTTTACACTTCTCATAATATACCTTTTAAACACACAAACAGCAAATGGCATTCTAGCGGGACTATATTTTTTCCAATTGATTTTTTTTATTTCTGATATTTCTGACTATTTCTGACTTTGAAAAAAATATCGAAATTTTTCTTTCAACTTTTCTTTATTTATTATGAAAATTTAATTTTTCAGTTGATTTTTCATTTTTCTTTCAACTTTTCTTTATTTATTATGAAAATTAAATTTTTCAGTTGATTTTTCATTTTTGGGACTTAGAAAAATTTTCGAAATTTTCAAGAAAAAAAATTTTTCACATACACCTCAGTTTCATTGAGAAGTTTCTATTTCAAATGCATTTCACTTAAAAATCAAAAAAATTGATTTTTTTATATTTCTGACTTTGAAAAAAATATCGAAATTTTTCTTTCAACTTTTCTTTATTTATTATGAAAATTTAATTTTTCAGTTGATTTTTCATTTTTCTTTCAACTTTTCTTTATTTATTATGAAAATTTAATTTTTCAGTTGATTTTTCATTTTTCTTTCAACTTTTCTTTATTTATTATGAAAATTAAATTTTTCAGTTGATTTTCATTTTTGGGACTTAGAAAAATTTTCGATTTTTTTTCTCATATAATCTGACCTTCTATGGAATTGTTCATTTTTACACTTCTCATAATATACCTTTTAAACACACAAACAGCAAATGGCATTCTAGCGGGACTATATTTTTTCCAATTGATTTTTTTATATTTCTGACTATTTCTGACTTTGAAAAAAATATCGAAATTTTTCTTTCAACTTTTCTTTATTTATTATGAAAATTTAATTTTTCAGTTGATTTTTCATTTTTCTTTCAACTTTTCTTTATTTATTATGAAAATTAAATTTTCATAATAATAAGAAAGTTGAAAGAAAAATGAAAAATCAACTGAAAATTAAATTTTTCATAATAAATAAAGAAAAGTTGAAAGAAAAATTTCGATATTTTTTTCAAAGTCAGAAATAGTCAGAATATAAAAAATCAATTGGAAAAAATATAGCTTCCCGCTAGAATGCCATTTGCTGTTTGTGTGTTTAAAAGGTATATTATGAGAAGTGTAAAATGAACAATTCCATAGAAGGTCAGATTATATGAGAAAAAAATCGAAATTTTTCTAAGTTCAAAATGAAAATTAATGAAAATTTAATTTTCATAATAAATAAGAAAAGTTGAAAGAAAAATGAAAATCAACTGAACAATTAAATTTTCATAATAAATAAGAAAAGTGAAGAAAAATGAAAATCAACTGAAAAATTAAATTTTCATAATAACTACAGAAAGTTGAAAGAAAATTTCGATATTCTTTTCAAGTCAGAAATATCAAAAAATCAATTTTTTTATATTTCTGACTTTGAAAAAAATATCGAAATTTTTCTTTCAACTTTTCTTTATTTATTATGAAAATTTAATTTTTCAGTTGATTTTTCATTTTTCTTTCAACTTTTCTTTATTTATTATGAAATTTAATTTTTCAGTTGATTTTTCATTTTTCTTTCAACTTTTCTTTATTTATTATGAAAATTAAATTTTTCAGTTGATTTTTCATTTTTGGGACTTAGAAAAATTTTCGATTTTTTTTCTCATATAATCTGACCTTCTATGGAATTGTTCATTTTTACACTTCTCATAATATACCTTTTAAACACACAAACAGCAAATGGCATTCTAGCGGGACTATATTTTTTCCAATTGATTTTTTTTACTATTTCTGACTATTTCTGACTTTGAAAAAATATCGAAATTTTTCTTTCAACTTTTCTTTATTTATTATGAAAATTTAATTTTTCAGTTGATTTTTCATTTTTCTTTCAACTTTTCTTTATTTATTATGAAAATTTAATTTTCATAATAATAAGAAAGTTGAAAGAAAATTGAAAAATCAACCTGAAAATTAAATTTCTCATAATAAATACAGACAAAGTTGAAAGAAAAATTTCGATATTTTTTTCAAAGTCAGAAATAGTCAGAAATATAAAAAATCAATTGGAAAAATATAGTCCGCTAGAATGCCATTTGCTGTTTGTGTGTTTAAAGGTATATTATGAGAAGTGTAAAATTGACAATTCATAGAAGGTCAGATTCTATGAGAAAAAAATCGAAATTTTTCTAAGTCCAAAATTGAAAATCAACTGAAAATTTAATTTTCATAATTAATAAGAAAAGTTGAAAGAAAAATTGAAAAATCAATGAAAAATAAATTTTCATAACTAATTCAAGAAAGTTGAAAGAAAATGAAAATCACTGAAAATTCAAATTTTCATTATAAATAAAGAAAAGTTGAAAGAAAATATCGATATTTTCTTTCAACGTTCAGAATTTATAAAAATTCAATTTTCTTTGATTTTTTAAGTGAAATGCATTTGAATAGAAACTTATTCATTGAAACTGAGGTGTATGTGAAAATTTATTATGAAAATTAAATTTTTCAGTTGATTTTTCATTTTTGGGACTTAGAAAAATTTTCGATTTTTTTTCTCATATAATCTGACCTTCTATGGAATTGTTCATTTTTACACTTCTCATAATATACCTTTTAAACACACAAACAGCAAATGGCATTCTAGCGGGACTATATTTTTTCCAATTGATTTTTTTATATTTCTGACTATTTCTGACTTTGAAAAAAATATCGAAATTTTTCTTTCAACTTTTCTTTATTTATTATGAAAATTTAATTTTTCAGTTGATTTTTCATTTTTCTTTCAACTTTTCTTTATTTATTATGAAAATTAAATTTTTCAGTTGATTCTTCATTTTTGGGACTTAGAAAAATTTTCGATTTTTTTTCTCATATAATCTGACCTTCTATGGAATTGTTCATTTTTACACTTCTCATAATATACCTTTTAAACACACAAACAGCAAATGGCATTCTAGCGGGACTATATTTTTTCCAATTGATTTTTTTATATTTCTGACTATTTCTGACTATTTCTGACTTTGAAAAAAATATCGAAATTTTTCTTTCAACTTTTCTTTATTTATTATGAAAATTTAATTTTTCAGTTGATTTTTCATTTTTCTTTCAACTTTTCTTTATTTATTATGAAAATTAAATTTTTCAGTTGATTTTTCATTTTTGGGACTTAGAAAAATTTTCGAAATTTTCAAGAAAAAAAATTTTTCACATACACCTCAGTTTCATTGAGAAGTTTCTATTTCAAATGCATTTCACTTAAAAATCAAAAAAATTGATTTTTTTATATTTCTGACTTTGAAAAAAATATCGAAATTTTTCTTTCAACTTTTCTTTATTTATTATGAAAATTTAATTTTTCAGTTGATTTTTCATTTTTCTTTCAACTTTTCTTTATTTATTATGAAAATTTAATTTTTCAGTTGATTTTTCATTTTTCTTTCAACTTTTCTTTATTTATTATGAAAATTAAATTTTTCAGTTGATTTTTCATTTTTGGGACTTAGAAAAATTTTCGATTTTTTTTCTCATATAATCTGACCTTCTATGGAATTGTTCATTTTTACACTTCTCATAATATACCTTTTAAACACACAAACAGCAAATGGCATTCTAGCGGGACTTAGAAAAATTTTCGAAATTTTCAAGAAAAAAAATTTTTGACATACACCTCAGTTTCATTGAGAAGTCTCTATTTCAAATGAATTCCACTTAAAAATCATATATATATTTTTTCCAATTGATTTTTTTATATTTCTGACTATTTCTGACTTTGAAAAAAATATCGAAATTTTTCTTTCAACTTTTCTTTATTTATTATGAAAATTTAATTTTTCAGTTGATTTTTCATTTTTCTTTCAACTTTTCTTTATTTATTATGAAAATTAAATTTTTCAGTTGATTCTTCATTTTTGGGACTTAGAAAAATTTTCGATTTTTTTTCTCATATAATCTGACCTTCTATGGAATTGTTCATTTTTACACTTCTCATAATATACCTTTTAAACACACAAACAGCAAATGGCATTCTAGCGGGACTATATTTTTTCCAATTGATTTTTTTATATTTCTGACTATTTCTGACTATTTCTGACTTTGAAAAAAATATCGAAATTTTTCTTTCAACTTTTCTTTATTTATTATGAAAATTTAATTTTTCAGTTGATTTTTCATTTTTCTTTCAACTTTTCTTTATTTATTCTGAAAATTAAATTTTTCAGTTGATTTTTCATTTTTGGGACTTAGAAAAATTTTCGAAATTTTCAAGAAAAAAAATTTTTCACATACACCTCAGTTTCATTGAGAAGTTTCTATTTCAAATGCATTTCACTTAAAAATCAAAAAAATTGATTTTTTTATATTTCTGACTTTGAAAAAAATATCGAAATTTTTCTTTCAACTTTTCTTTATTTATTATGAAAATTTAATTTTTCAGTTGATTTTTCATTTTTCTTTCAACTTTTCTTTATTTATTATGAAAATTTAATTTTTCAGTTGATTTTTCATTTTTCTTTCAACTTTTCTTTATTTATTATGAAAATTAAATTTTTCAGTTGATTTTTCATTTTTGGGACTTAGAAAAATTTTCGATTTTTTTTCTCATATAATCTGACCTTCTATGGAATTGTTCATTTTTACACTTCTCATAATATACCTTTTAAACACACAAACAGCAAATGGCATTCTAGCGGGACTATATTTTTTCCAATTGATTTTTTTATATTTCTGACTATTTCTGACTTTGAAAAAAATATCGAAATTTTTCTTTCAACTTTTCTTTATTTATTATGAAAATTTAATTTTTCAGTTGATTTTTCATTTTTCTTTCAACTTTTCTTTATTTATTATGAAAATTAAATTTTTCAGTTGATTCTTCATTTTTGGGACTTAGAAAAATTTTCGATTTTTTTTCTCATATAATCTGACCTTCTATGGAATTGTTCATTTTTACACTTCTCATAATATACCTTTTAAACACACAAACAGCAAATGGCATTCTAGCGGGACTATATTTTTTCCAATTGATTTTTTTATATTTCTGACTATTTCTGACTATTTCTGACTTTGAAAAAAATATCGAAATTTTTCTTTCAACTTTTCTTTATTTATTATGAAAATTTAATTTTTCAGTTGATTTTTCATTTTTCTTTCAACTTTTCTTTATTTATTATGAAAATTAAATTTTTCAGTTGATTTTTCATTTTTGGGACTTAGAAAAATTTTCGAAATTTTCAAGAAAAAAAATTTTTCACATACACCTCAGTTTCATTGAGAAGTTTCTATTTCAAATGCATTTCACTTAAAAATCAAAAAAATTGATTTTCTTATATTTCTGACTTTGAAAAAAATATCGAAATTTTTCTTTCAACTTTTCTTTATTTATTATGAAAATTTAATTTTTCAGTTGATTTTTCATTTTTCTTTCAACTTTTCTTTATTTATTATGAAAATTTAATTTTTCAGTTGATTTTTCATTTTTCTTTCAACTTTTCTTTATTTATTATGAAAATTAAATTTTTCAGTTGATTTTTCATTTTTGGGACTTAGAAAAATTTTCGAAATTTTCAAGAAAAAAAATTTTTCACATACACCTCAGTTTCATTGAGAAGTTTCTATTTCAAATGCATTTCACTTAAAAATCAAAAAAATTGATTTTTTTATATTTCTGACTTTGAAAAAAATATCGAAATTTTTCTTTCAACTTTTCTTTATTTATTATGAAAATTTAATTTTTCAGTTGATTTTTCATTTTTCTTTCAACTTTTCTTTATTTATTATGAAAATTTAATTTTTCAGTTGATTTTTCATTTTTCTTTCAACTTTTCTTTATTTATTATGAAAATTAAATTTTTCAGTTGATTTTTCATTTTTGGGACTTAGAAAAATTTTCGATTTTTTTTCTCATATAATCTGACCTTCTATGGAATTGTTCATTTTTACACTTCTCATAATATACCTTTTAAACACACAAACAGCAAATGGCATTCTAGCGGGACTTAGAAAAATTTTCGAAATTTTCAAGAAAAAAAATTTTTGACATACACCTCAGTTTCATTGAGAAGTCTCTATTTCAAATGAATTCCACTTAAAAATCATATATATATTTTTTCCAATTGATTTTTTTATATTTCTGACTATTTCTGACTTTGAAAAAAATATCGAAATTTTTCTTTCAACTTTTCTTTATTTATTATGAAAATTTAATTTTTCAGTTGATTTTTCATTTTTCTTTCAACTTTTCTTTATTTATTATGAAAATTAAATTTTTCAGTTGATTCTTCATTTTTGGGACTTAGAAAAATTTTCGATTTTTTTTCTCATATAATCTGACCTTCTATGGAATTGTTCATTTTTACACTTCTCATAATATACCTTTTAAACACACAAACAGCAAATGGCATTCTAGCGGGACTATATTTTTTCCAATTGATTTTTTTATATTTCTGACTATTTCTGACTTTGAAAAAAATATCGAAATTTTTCTTTCAACTTTTCTTTATTTATTATGAAAATTTAATTTTTCAGTTGATTTTTCATTTTTCTTTCAACTTTTCTTTATTTATTATGAAAATTAAATTTTTCAGTTGATTCTTCATTTTTGGGACTTAGAAAAATTTTCGATTTTTTTTCTCATATAATCTGACCTTCTATGGAATTGTTCATTTTTACACTTCTCATAATATACCTTTTAAACACACAAACAGCAAATGGCATTCTAGCGGGACTATATTTTTTCCAATTGATTTTTTTATATTTCTGACTATTTCTGACTTTGAAAAAAATATCGAAATTTTTCTTTCAACTTTTCTTTATTTATTATGAAAATTTAATTTTTCAGTTGATTTTTCATTTTTCTTTCAACTTTTCTTTATTTATTATGAAAATTAAATTTTTCAGTTGATTCTTCATTTTTGGGACTTAGAAAAATTTTCGATTTTTTTTCTCATATAATCTGACCTTCTATGGAATTGTTCATTTTTACACTTCTCATAATATACCTTTTAAACACACAAACAGCAAATGGCATTCTAGCGGGACTATATTTTTTCCAATTGATTTTTTTATATTTCTGACTATTTCTGACTATTTCTGACTTTGAAAAAAATATCGAAATTTTTCTTTCAACTTTTCTTTATTTATTATGAAAATTTAATTTTTCAGTTGATTTTTCATTTTTCTTTCAACTTTTCTTTATTTATTATGAAAATTAAATTTTTCAGTTGATTTTTCATTTTTGCGACTTAGAAAAATTTTCGAAATTTTCAAGAAAAAAAATTTTTCACATACACCTCAGTTTCATTGAGAAGTTTCTATTTCAAATGCATTTCACTTAAAAATCAAAAAAATTGATTTTTTTATATTTCTGACTTTGAAAAAAATATCGAAATTTTTCTTTCAACTTTTCTTTATTTATTATGAAAATTTAATTTTTCAGTTGATTTTTCATTTTTCTTTCAACTTTTCTTTATTTATTATGAAAATTTAATTTTTCAGTTGATTTTTCATTTTTCTTTCAACTTTTCTTTATTTATTATGAAAATTAAATTTTTCAGTTGATTTTTCATTTTTGGGACTTAGAAAAATTTTCGAAATTTTCAAGAAAAAAAATTTTTCACATACACCTCAGTTTCATTGAGAAGTTTCTATTTCAAATGCATTTCACTTAAAAATCAAAAAAATTGATTTTTTTATATTTCTGACTTTGAAAAAAATATCGAAATTTTTCTTTCAACTTTTCTTTATTTATTATGAAAATTTAATTTTTCAGTTGATTTTTCATTTTTCTTTCAACTTTTCTTTATTTATTATGAAAATTTAATTTTTCAGTTGATTTTTCATTTTTCTTTCAACTTTTCTTTATTTATTATGAAAATTAAATTTTTCAGTTGATTTTTCATTTTTGGGACTTAGAAAAATTTTCGATTTTTTTTCTCATATAATCTGACCTTCTATGGAATTGTTCATTTTTACACTTCTCATAATATACCTTTTAAACACACAAACAGCAAATGGCATTCTAGCGGGACTTAGAAAAATTTTCGAAATTTTCAAGAAAAAAAATTTTTGACATACACCTCAGTTTCATTGAGAAGTCTCTATTTCAAATGAATTCCACTTAAAAATCATATATATATTTTTTCCAATTGATTTTTTTATATTTCTGACTATTTCTGACTTTGAAAAAAATATCGAAATTTTTCTTTCAACTTTTCTTTATTTATTATGAAAATTTAATTTTTCAGTTGATTTTTCATTTTTCTTTCAACTTTTCTTTATTTATTATGAAAATTAAATTTTTCAGTTGATTCTTCATTTTTGGGACTTAGAAAAATTTTCGATTTTTTTTCTCATATAATCTGACCTTCTATGGAATTGTTCATTTTTACACTTCTCATAATATACCTTTTAAACACACAAACAGCAAATGGCATTCTAGCGGGACTATATTTTTTCCAATTGATTTTTTTATATTTCTGACTATTTCTGACTTTGAAAAAAATATCGAAATTTTTCTTTCAACTTTTCTTTATTTATTATGAAAATTTAATTTTTCAGTTGATTTTTCATTTTTCTTTCAACTTTTCTTTATTTATTATGAAAATTAAATTTTTCAGTTGATTCTTCATTTTTGGGACTTAGAAAAATTTTCGATTTTTTTTCTCATATAATCTGACCTTCTATGGAATTGTTCATTTTTACACTTCTCATAATATACCTTTTAAACACACAAACAGCAAATGGCATTCTAGCGGGACTATATTTTTTCCAATTGATTTTTTTATATTTCTGACTATTTCTGACTATTTCTGACTTTGAAAAAAATATCGAAATTTTTCTTTCAACTTTTCTTTATTTATTATGAAAATTTAATTTTTCAGTTGATTTTTCATTTTTCTTTCAACTTTTCTTTATTTATTATGAAAATTAAATTTTTCAGTTGATTTTTCATTTTTGGGACTTAGAAAAATTTTCGAAATTTTCAAGAAAAAAAATTTTTCACATACACCTCAGTTTCATTGAGAAGTTTCTATTTCAAATGCATTTCACTTAAAAATCAAAAAAATTGATTTTTTTATATTTCTGACTTTGAAAAAAATATCGAAATTTTTCTTTCAACTTTTCTTTATTTATTATGAAAATTTAATTTTTCAGTTGATTTTTCATTTTTCTTTCAACTTTTCTTTATTTATTATGAAAATTTAATTTTTCAGTTGATTTTTCATTTTTCTTTCAACTTTTCTTTATTTATTATGAAAATTAAATTTTTCAGTTGATTTTTCATTTTTGGGACTTAGAAAAATTTTCGATTTTTTTTCTCATATAATCTGACCTTCTATGGAATTGTTCATTTTTACACTTCTCATAATATACCTTTTAAACACACAAACAGCAAATGGCATTCTAGCGGGACTTAGAAAAATTTTCGAAATTTTCAAGAAAAAAAATTTTTGACATACACCTCAGTTTCATTGAGAAGTCTCTATTTCAAATGAATTCCACTTAAAAATCATATATATATTTTTTCCAATTGATTTTTTTATATTTCTGACTATTTCTGACTTTGAAAAAAATATCGAAATTTTTCTTTCAACTTTTCTTTATTTATTATGAAAATTTAATTTTTCAGTTGATTTTTCATTTTTCTTTCAACTTTTCTTTATTTATTATGAAAATTAAATTTTTCAGTTGATTCTTCATTTTTGGGACTTAGAAAAATTTTCGATTTTTTTTCTCATATAATCTGACCTTCTATGGAATTGTTCATTTTTACACTTCTCATAATATACCTTTTAAACACACAAACAGCAAATGGCATTCTAGCGGGACTATATTTTTTCCAATTGATTTTTTTATATTTCTGACTATTTCTGACTTTGAAAAAAATATCGAAATTTTTCTTTCAACTTTTCTTTATTTATTATGAAAATTTAATTTTTCAGTTGATTTTTCATTTTTCTTTCAACTTTTCTTTATTTATTATGAAAATTAAATTTTTCAGTTGATTTTTCATTTTTGGGACTTAGAAAAATTTTCGATTTTTTTTCTCATATAATCTGACCTTCTATGGAATTGTTCATTTTTACACTTCTCATAATATACCTTTTAAACACACAAACAGCAAATGGCATTCTAGCGGGACTTAGAAAAATTTTCGAAATTTTCAAGAAAAAAAATTTTTGACATACACCTCAGTTTCATTGAGAAGTCTCTATTTCAAATGAATTCCACTTAAAAATCATATATATATTTTTTCCAATTGATTTTTTTATATTTCTGACTATTTCTGACTTTGAAAAAAATATCGAAATTTTTCTTTCAACTTTTCTTTATTTATTATGAAAATTTAATTTTTCAGTTGATTTTTCATTTTTCTTTCAACTTTTCTTTATTTATTATGAAAATTAAATTTTTCAGTTGATTCTTCATTTTTGGGACTTAGAAAAATTTTCGATTTTTTTTCTCATATAATCTGACCTTCTATGGAATTGTTCATTTTTACACTTCTCATAATATACCTTTTAAACACACAAACAGCAAATGGCATTCTAGCGGGACTATATTTTTTCCAATTGATTTTTTTATATTTCTGACTATTTCTGACTTTGAAAAAAATATCGAAATTTTTCTTTCAACTTTTCTTTATTTATTATGAAAATTTAATTTTTCAGTTGATTTTTCATTTTTCTTTCAACTTTTCTTTATTTATTATGAAAATTAAATTTTTCAGTTGATTCTTCATTTTTGGGACTTAGAAAAATTTTCGATTTTTTTTCTCATATAATCTGACCTTCTATGGAATTGTTCATTTTTACACTTCTCATAATATACCTTTTAAACACACAAACAGCAAATGGCATTCTAGCGGGACTATATTTTTTCCAATTGATTTTTTTATATTTCTGACTATTTCTGACTATTTCTGACTTTGAAAAAAATATCGAAATTTTTCTTTCAACTTTTCTTTATTTATTATGAAAATTTAATTTTTCAGTTGATTTTTCATTTTTCTTTCAACTTTTCTTTATTTATTATGAAAATTAAATTTTTCAGTTGATTTTTCATTTTTGGGACTTAGAAAAATTTTCGAAATTTTCAAGAAAAAAAATTTTTCACATACACCTCAGTTTCATTGAGAAGTTTCTATTTCAAATGCATTTCACTTAAAAATCAAAAAAATTGATTTTTTTATATTTCTGACTTTGAAAAAAATATCGAAATTTTTCTTTCAACTTTTCTTTATTTATTATGAAAATTTAATTTTTCAGTTGATTTTTCATTTTTCTTTCAACTTTTCTTTATTTATTATGAAAATTTAATTTTTCAGTTGATTTTTCATTTTTCTTTCAACTTTTCTTTATTTATTATGAAAATTAAATTTTTCAGTTGATTTTTCATTTTTGGGACTTAGAAAAATTTTCGATTTTTTTTCTCATATAATCTGACCTTCTATGGAATTGTTCATTTTTACACTTCTCATAATATACCTTTTAAACACACAAACAGCAAATGGCATTCTAGCGGGACTTAGAAAAATTTTCGAAATTTTCAAGAAAAAAAATTTTTGACATACACCTCAGTTTCATTGAGAAGTCTCTATTTCAAATGAATTCCACTTAAAAATCATATATATATTTTTTCCAATTGATTTTTTTATATTTCTGACTATTTCTGACTTTGAAAAAAATATCGAAATTTTTCTTTCAACTTTTCTTTATTTATTATGAAAATTTAATTTTTCAGTTGATTTTTCATTTTTCTTTCAACTTTTCTTTATTTATTATGAAAATTAAATTTTTCAGTTGATTCTTCATTTTTGGGACTTAGAAAAATTTTCGATTTTTTTTCTCATATAATCTGACCTTCTATGGAATTGTTCATTTTTACACTTCTCATAATATACCTTTTAAACACACAAACAGCAAATGGCATTCTAGCGGGACTATATTTTTTCCAATTGATTTTTTTATATTTCTGACTATTTCTGACTTTGAAAAAAATATCGAAATTTTTCTTTCAACTTTTCTTTATTTATTATGAAAATTTAATTTTTCAGTTGATTTTTCATTTTTCTTTCAACTTTTCTTTATTTATTATGAAAATTAAATTTTTCAGTTGATTCTTCATTTTTGGGACTTAGAAAAATTTTCGATTTTTTTTCTCATATAATCTGACCTTCTATGGAATTGTTCATTTTTACACTTCTCATAATATACCTTTTAAACACACAAACAGCAAATGGCATTCTAGCGGGACTATATTTTTTCCAATTGATTTTTTTATATTTCTGACTATTTCTGACTATTTCTGACTTTGAAAAAAATATCGAAATTTTTCTTTCAACTTTTCTTTATTTATTATGAAAATTTAATTTTTCAGTTGATTTTTCATTTTTCTTTCAACTTTTCTTTATTTATTATGAAAATTAAATTTTTCAGTTGATTCTTCATTTTTGGGACTTAGAAAAATTTTCGATTTTTTTTCTCATATAATCTGACCTTCTATGGAATTGTTCATTTTTACACTTCTCATAATATACCTTTTAAACACACAAACAGCAAATGGCATTCTAGCGGGACTATATTTTTTCCAATTGATTTTTTTATATTTCTGACTATTTCTGACTTTGAAAAAAATATCGAAATTTTTCTTTCAACTTTTCTTTATTTATTATGAAAATTTAATTTTTCAGTTGATTTTTCATTTTTCTTTCAACTTTTCTTTATTTATTATGAAAATTTAATTTTTCAGTTGATTTTTCATTTTTCTTTCAACTTTTCTTTATTTATTATGAAAATTAAATTTTTCAGTTGATTCTTCATTTTTGGGACTTAGAAAAATTTTCGATTTTTTTTCTCATATAATCTGACCTTCTATGGAATTGTTCATTTTTACACTTCTCATAATATACCTTTTAAACACACAAACAGCAAATGGCATTCTAGCGGGACTATATTTTTTCCAATTGATTTTTTTATATTTCTGACTATTTCTGACTTTGAAAAAAATATCGAAATTTTTCTTTCAACTTTTCTTTATTTATTATGAAAATTTAATTTTTCAGTTGATTTTTCATTTTTCTTTCAACTTTTCTTTATTTATTATGAAAATTAAATTTTTCAGTTGATTCTTCATTTTTGGGACTTAGAAAAATTTTCGATTTTTTTTCTCATATAATCTGACCTTCTATGGAATTGTTCATTTTTACACTTCTCATAATATACCTTTTAAACACACAAACAGCAAATGGCATTCTAGCGGGACTATATTTTTTCCAATTGATTTTTTTATATTTCTGACTATTTCTGACTATTTCTGACTTTGAAAAAAATATCGAAATTTTTCTTTCAACTTTTCTTTATTTATTATGAAAATTTAATTTTTCAGTTGATTTTTCATTTTTATTATTTATTATGAAAATTAAATTTTTCAGTTGATTCTTCATTTTTGGGACTTAGAAAAATTTTCGATTTTTTTTCTCATATAATCTGACCTTCTATGGAATTGTTCATTTTTACACTTCTCATAATATACCTTTTAAACACACAAACAGCAAATGGCATTCTAGCGGGACTATATTTTTTCCAATTGATTTTTTTATATTTCTGACTATTTCTGACTATTTCTGACTTTGAAAAAAATATCGAAATTTTTCTTTCAACTTTTCTTTATTTATTATGAAAATTTAATTTTTCAGTTGATTTTTCATTTTTCTTTCAACTTTTCTTTATTTATTATGAAAATTAAATTTTTCAGTTGATTTTTCATTTTTGGGACTTAGAAAAATTTTCGAAATTTTCAAGAAAAAAAATTTTTCACATACACCTCAGTTTCATTGAGAAGTTTCTATTTCAAATGCATTTCACTTAAAAATCAAAAAAATTGATTTTTTTATATTTCTGACTTTGAAAAAAATATCGAAATTTTTCTTTCAACTTTTCTTTATTTATTATGAAAATTTAATTTTTCAGTTGATTTTTCATTTTTCTTTCAACTTTTCTTTATTTATTATGAAAATTTAATTTTTCAGTTGATTTTTCATTTTTCTTTCAACTTTTCTTTATTTATTATGAAAATTAAATTTTTCAGTTGATTCTTCATTTTTGGGACTTAGAAAAATTTTCGATTTTTTTTCTCATATAATCTGACCTTCTATGGAATTGTTCATTTTTACACTTCTCATAATATACCTTTTAAACACACAAACAGCAAATGGCATTCTAGCGGGACTATATTTTTTCCAATTGATTTTTTTATATTTCTGACTATTTCTGACTTTGAAAAAAATATCGAAATTTTTCTTTCAACTTTTCTTTATTTATTATGAAAATTTAATTTTTCAGTTGATTTTTCATTTTTATTATTTATTATGAAAATTAAATTTTTCAGTTGATTCTTCATTTTTGGGACTTAGAAAAATTTTCGATTTTTTTTCTCATATAATCTGACCTTCTATGGAATTGTTCATTTTTACACTTCTCATAATATACCTTTTAAACACACAAACAGCAAATGGCATTCTAGCGGGACTATATTTTTTCCAATTGATTTTTTTATATTTCTGACTATTTCTGACTTTGAAAAAAATATCGAAATTTTTCTTTCAACTTTTCTTTATTTATTATGAAAATTTAATTTTTCAGTTGATTTTTCATTTTTCTTTCAACTTTTCTTTATTTATTATGAAAATTAAATTTTTCAGTTGATTCTTCATTTTTGGGACTTAGAAAAATTTTCGATTTTTTTTCTCATATAATCTGACCTTCTATGGAATTGTTCATTTTTACACTTCTCATAATATACCTTTTAAACACACAAACAGCAAATGGCATTCTAGCGGGACTATATTTTTTCCAATTGATTTTTTTATATTTCTGACTATTTCTGACTATTTCTGACTTTGAAAAAAATATCGAAATTTTTCTTTCAACTTTTCTTTATTTATTATGAAAATTTAATTTTTCAGTTGATTTTTCATTTTTATTATTTATTATGAAAATTAAATTTTTCAGTTGATTCTTCATTTTTGGGACTTAGAAAAATTTTCGATTTTTTTTCTCATATAATCTGACCTTCTATGGAATTGTTCATTTTTACACTTCTCATAATATACCTTTTAAACACACAAACAGCAAATGGCATTCTAGCGGGACTATATTTTTTCCAATTGATTTTTTTATATTTCTGACTATTTCTGACTATTTCTGACTTTGAAAAAAATATCGAAATTTTTCTTTCAACTTTTCTTTATTTATTATGAAAATTTAATTTTTCAGTTGATTTTTCATTTTTCTTTCAACTTTTCTTTATTTATTATGAAAATTAAATTTTTCAGTTGATTTTTCATTTTTGGGACTTAGAAAAATTTTCGAAATTTTCAAGAAAAAAAATTTTTCACATACACCTCAGTTTCATTGAGAAGTTTCTATTTCAAATGCATTTCACTTAAAAATCAAAAAAATTGATTTTTTTATATTTCTGACTTTGAAAAAAATATCGAAATTTTTCTTTCAACTTTTCTTTATTTATTATGAAAATTTAATTTTTCAGTTGATTTTTCATTTTTCTTTCAACTTTTCTTTATTTATTATGAAAATTTAATTTTTCAGTTGATTTTTCATTTTTCTTTCAACTTTTCTTTATTTATTATGAAAATTAAATTTTTCAGTTGATTTTTCATTTTTGGGACTTAGAAAAATTTTCGAAATTTTCAAGAAAAAAAATTTTTCACATACACCTCAGTTTCATTGAGAAGTTTCTATTTCAAATGCATTTCACTTAAAAATCAAAAAAATTGATTTTTTTATATTTCTGACTTTGAAAAAAATATCGAAATTTTTCTTTCAACTTTTCTTTATTTATTATGAAAATTTAATTTTTCAGTTGATTTTTCATTTTTCTTTCAACTTTTCTTTATTTATTATGAAAATTTAATTTTTCAGTTGATTTTTCATTTTTCTTTCAACTTTTCTTTATTTATTATGAAAATTAAATTTTTCAGTTGATTTTTCATTTTTGGGACTTAGAAAAATTTTCGATTTTTTTTCTCATATAATCTGACCTTCTATGGAATTGTTCATTTTTACACTTCTCATAATATACCTTTTAAACACACAAACAGCAAATGGCATTCTAGCGGGACTTAGAAAAATTTTCGAAATTTTCAAGAAAAAAAATTTTTGACATACACCTCAGTTTCATTGAGAAGTCTCTATTTCAAATGAATTCCACTTAAAAATCATATATATATTTTTTCCAATTGATTTTTTTATATTTCTGACTATTTCTGACTTTGAAAAAAATATCGAAATTTTTCTTTCAACTTTTCTTTATTTATTATGAAAATTTAATTTTTCAGTTGATTTTTCATTTTTCTTTCAACTTTTCTTTATTTATTATGAAAATTAAATTTTTCAGTTGATTCTTCATTTTTGGGACTTAGAAAAATTTTCGATTTTTTTTCTCATATAATCTGACCTTCTATGGAATTGTTCATTTTTACACTTCTCATAATATACCTTTTAAACACACAAACAGCAAATGGCATTCTAGCGGGACTATATTTTTTCCAATTGATTTTTTTATATTTCTGACTATTTCTGACTTTGAAAAAAATATCGAAATTTTTCTTTCAACTTTTCTTTATTTATTATGAAAATTTAATTTTTCAGTTGATTTTTCATTTTTCTTTCAACTTTTCTTTATTTATTATGAAAATTAAATTTTTCAGTTGATTCTTCATTTTTGGGACTTAGAAAAATTTTCGATTTTTTTTCTCATATAATCTGACCTTCTATGGAATTGTTCATTTTTACACTTCTCATAATATACCTTTTAAACACACAAACAGCAAATGGCATTCTAGCGGGACTATATTTTTTCCAATTGATTTTTTTATATTTCTGACTATTTCTGACTATTTCTGACTTTGAAAAAAATATCGAAATTTTTCTTTCAACTTTTCTTTATTTATTATGAAAATTTAATTTTTCAGTTGATTTTTCATTTTTCTTTCAACTTTTCTTTATTTATTATGAAAATTAAATTTTTCAGTTGATTTTTCATTTTTGGGACTTAGAAAAATTTTCGAAATTTTCAAGAAAAAAAATTTTTCACATACACCTCAGTTTCATTGAGAAGTTTCTATTTCAAATGCATTTCACTTAAAAATCAAAAAAATTGATTTTTTTATATTTCTGACTTTGAAAAAAATATCGAAATTTTTCTTTCAACTTTTCTTTATTTATTATGAAAATTTAATTTTTCAGTTGATTTTTCATTTTTCTTTCAACTTTTCTTTATTTATTATGAAAATTTAATTTTTCAGTTGATTTTTCATTTTTCTTTCAACTTTTCTTTATTTATTATGAAAATTAAATTTTTCAGTTGATTTTTCATTTTTGGGACTTAGAAAAATTTTCGATTTTTTTTCTCATATAATCTGACCTTCTATGGAATTGTTCATTTTTACACTTCTCATAATATACCTTTTAAACACACAAACAGCAAATGGCATTCTAGCGGGACTTAGAAAAATTTTCGAAATTTTCAAGAAAAAAAATTTTTGACATACACCTCAGTTTCATTGAGAAGTCTCTATTTCAAATGAATTCCACTTAAAAATCATATATATATTTTTTCCAATTGATTTTTTTATATTTCTGACTATTTCTGACTTTGAAAAAAATATCGAAATTTTTCTTTCAACTTTTCTTTATTTATTATGAAAATTTAATTTTTCAGTTGATTTTTCATTTTTCTTTCAACTTTTCTTTATTTATTATGAAAATTAAATTTTTCAGTTGATTCTTCATTTTTGGGACTTAGAAAACTTTTCTTTATTTATTATGAAAATTTAATTTTTCAGTTGATTTTTCATTTTTCTTTCAACTTTTCTTTATTTATTATGAAAATTAAATTTTTCAGTTGATTCTTCATTTTTGGGACTTAGAAAAATTTTCGATTTTTTTTCTCATATAATCTGACCTTCTATGGAATTGTTCATTTTTACACTTCTCATAATATACCTTTTAAACACACAAACAGCAAATGGCATTCTAGCGGGACTATATTTTTTCCAATTGATTTTTTTATATTTCTGACTATTTCTGACTATTTCTGACTTTGAAAAAAATATCGAAATTTTTCTTTCAACTTTTCTTTATTTATTATGAAAATTTAATTTTTCAGTTGATTTTTCATTTTTCTTTCAACTTTTCTTTATTTATTATGAAAATTAAATTTTTCAGTTGATTCTTCATTTTTGGGACTTAGAAAAATTTTCGATTTTTTTTCTCATATAATCTGACCTTCTATGGAATTGTTCATTTTTACACTTCTCATAATATACCTTTTAAACACACAAACAGCAAATGGCATTCTAGCGGGACTATATTTTTTCCAATTGATTTTTTTATATTTCTGACTATTTCTGACTTTGAAAAAAATATCGAAATTTTTCTTTCAACTTTTCTTTATTTATTATGAAAATTTAATTTTTCAGTTGATTTTTCATTTTTCTTTCAACTTTTCTTTATTTATTATGAAAATTAAATTTTTCAGTTGATTCTTCATTTTTGGGACTTAGAAAAATTTTCGATTTTTTTTCTCATATAATCTGACCTTCTATGGAATTGTTCATTTTTACACTTCTCATAATATACCTTTTAAACACACAAACAGCAAATGGCATTCTAGCGGGACTATATTTTTTCCAATTGATTTTTTTATATTTCTGACTATTTCTGACTATTTCTGACTTTGAAAAAAATATCGAAATTTTTCTTTCAACTTTTCTTTATTTATTATGAAAATTTAATTTTTCAGTTGATTTTTCATTTTTCTTTCAACTTTTCTTTATTTATTATGAAAATTAAATTTTTCAGTTGATTTTTCATTTTTGGGACTTAGAAAAATTTTCGAAATTTTCAAGAAAAAAAATTTTTCACATACACCTCAGTTTCATTGAGAAGTTTCTATTTCAAATGCATTTCACTTAAAAATCAAAAAAATTGATTTTTTTATATTTCTGACTTTGAAAAAAATATCGAAATTTTTCTTTCAACTTTTCTTTATTTATTATGAAAATTTAATTTTTCAGTTGATTTTTCATTTTTCTTTCAACTTTTCTTTATTTATTATGAAAATTTAATTTTTCAGTTGATTTTTCATTTTTCTTTCAACTTTTCTTTATTTATTATGAAAATTAAATTTTTCAGTTGATTTTTCATTTTTGGGACTTAGAAAAATTCTCGATT
This sequence comes from Volucella zonaria, assembly GCA_963966105.1. Classification (NCBI taxonomy): domain Eukaryota; kingdom Metazoa; phylum Arthropoda; class Insecta; order Diptera; family Syrphidae; genus Volucella; species Volucella zonaria. The sequence continues at coordinate 1,092,427 of CAWYQB010000247.1, read as the reverse complement.
TTTTTTCTCATATAATCTGACCTTCTATGGAATTGTTCATTTTTACACTTCTCATAATATACCTTTTAAACACACAAACAGCAAATGGCATTCTAGCGGGACTTAGAAAAATTTTCGAAATTTTCAAGAAAAAAAATTTTTGACATACACCTCAGTTTCATTGAGAAGTCTCTATTTCAAATGAATTCCACTTAAAAATCATATATATATTTTTTCCAATTGATTTTTTTATATTTCTGACTATTTCTGACTTTGAAAAAAATATCGAAATTTTTCTTTCAACTTTTCTTTATTTATTATGAAAATTTAATTTTTCAGTTGATTTTTCATTTTTCTTTCAACTTTTCTTTATTTATTATGAAAATTAAATTTTTCAGTTGATTTTTCATTTTTGGGACTTAGAAAAATTTTCGAAATTTTCAAGAAAAAAAATTTTTCACATACACCTCAGTTTCATTGAGAAGTTTCTATTTCAAATGCATTTCACTTAAAAATCAAAAAAATTGATTTTTTTATATTTCTGACTTTGAAAAAAATATCGAAATTTTTCTTTAAACTTTTCTTTATTTATTATGAAAATTTAATTTTTCAGTTGATTTTTCATTTTTCTTTCAACTTTTCTTTATTTATTATGAAAATTTAATTTTTCAGTTGATTTTTCATTTTTCTTTCAACTTTTCTTTATTTATTATGAAAATTAAATTTTTCAGTTGATTTTTCATTTTTGGGACTTAGAAAAATTTTCGATTTTTTTTCTCATATAATCTGACCTTCTATGGAATTGTTCATTTTTACACTTCTCATAATATACCTTTTAAACACACAAACAGCAAATGGCATTCTAGCGGGACTTAGAAAAATTTTCGAAATTTTCAAGAAAAAAAATTTTTGACATACACCTCAGTTTCATTGAGAAGTCTCTATTTCAAATGAATTCCACTTAAAAATCATATATATATTTTTTCCAATTGATTTTTTTATATTTCTGACTATTTCTGACTTTGAAAAAAATATCGAAATTTTTCTTTCAACTTTTCTTTATTTATTATGAAAATTTAATTTTTCAGTTGATTTTTCATTTTTCTTTCAACTTTTCTTTATTTATTATGAAAATTAAATTTTTCAGTTGATTCTTCATTTTTGGGACTTAGAAAAATTTTCGATTTTTTTTCTCATATAATCTGACCTTCTATGGAATTGTTCATTTTTACACTTCTCATAATATACCTTTTAAACACACAAACAGCAAATGGCATTCTAGCGGGACTATATTTTTTCCAATTGATTTTTTTATATTTCTGACTATTTCTGACTATTTCTGACTTTGAAAAAAATATCGAAATTTTTCTTTCAACTTTTCTTTATTTATTATGAAAATTTAATTTTTCAGTTGATTTTTCATTTTTCTTTCAACTTTTCTTTATTTATTATGAAAATTAAATTTTTCAGTTGATTTTTCATTTTTGGGACTTAGAAAAATTTTCGAAATTTTCAAGAAAAAAAATTTTTCACATACACCTCAGTTTCATTGAGAAGTTTCTATTTCAAATGCATTTCACTTAAAAATCAAAAAAATTGATTTTTTTATATTTCTGACTTTGAAAAAAATATCGAAATTTTTCTTTCAACTTTTCTTTATTTATTATGAAAATTTAATTTTTCAGTTGATTTTTCATTTTTCTTTCAACTTTTCTTTATTTATTATGAAAATTTAATTTTTCAGTTGATTTTTCATTTTTCTTTCAACTTTTCTTTATTTATTATGAAAATTAAATTTTTCAGTTGATTTTTCATTTTTGGGACTTAGAAAAATTTTCGATTTTTTTTCTCATATAATCTGACCTTCTATGGAATTGTTCATTTTTACACTTCTCATAATATACCTTTTAAACACACAAACAGCAAATGGCATTCTAGCGGGACTATATTTTTTCCAATTGATTTTTTTATATTTCTGACTATTTCTGACTTTGAAAAAAATATCGAAATTTTTCTTTCAACTTTTCTTTATTTATTATGAAAATTTAATTTTTCAGTTGATTTTTCATTTTTCTTTCAACTTTTCTTTATTTATTATGAAAATTAAATTTTTCAGTTGATTCTTCATTTTTGGGACTTAGAAAAATTTTCGATTTTTTTTCTCATATAATCTGACCTTCTATGGAATTGTTCATTTTTACACTTCTCATAATATACCTTTTAAACACACAAACAGCAAATGGCATTCTAGCGGGACTATATTTTTTCCAATTGATTTTTTTATATTTCTGACTATTTCTGACTATTTCTGACTTTGAAAAAAATATCGAAATTTTTCTTTCAACTTTTCTTTATTTATTATGAAAATTTAATTTTTCAGTTGATTTTTCATTTTTCTTTCAACTTTTCTTTATTTATTATGAAAATTAAATTTTTCAGTTGATTTTTCATTTTTGGGACTTAGAAAAATTTTCGAAATTTTCAAGAAAAAAAATTTTTCACATACACCTCAGTTTCATTGAGAAGTTTCTATTTCAAATGCATTTCACTTAAAAATCAAAAAAATTGATTTTTTTATATTTCTGACTTTGAAAAAAATATCGAAATTTTTCTTTCAACTTTTCTTTATTTATTATGAAAATTTAATTTTTCAGTTGATTTTTCATTTTTCTTTCAACTTTTCTTTATTTATTATGAAAATTTAATTTTTCAGTTGATTTTTCATTTTTCTTTCAACTTTTCTTTATTTATTATGAAAATTAAATTTTTCAGTTGATTTTTCATTTTTGGGACTTAGAAAAATTTTCGATTTTTTTTCTCATATAATCTGACCTTCTATGGAATTGTTCATTTTTACACTTCTCATAATATACCTTTTAAACACACAAACAGCAAATGGCATTCTAGCGGGACTATATTTTTTCCAATTGATTTTTTTATATTTCTGACTATTTCTGACTATTTCTGACTTTGAAAAAAATATCGAAATTTTTCTTTCAACTTTTCTTTATTTATTATGAAAATTTAATTTTTCAGTTGATTTTTCATTTTTCTTTCAACTTTTCTTTATTTATTATGAAAATTAAATTTTTCAGTTGATTTTTCATTTTTGGGACTTAGAAAAATTTTCGAAATTTTCAAGAAAAAAAATTTTTGACATACACCTCAGTTTCATTGAGAAGTCTCTATTTCAAATGAATTCCACTTAAAAATCATATATATATTTTTTCCAATTGATTTTTTTATATTTCTGACTATTTCTGACTTTGAAAAAAATATCGAAATTTTTCTTTCAACTTTTCTTTATTTATTATGAAAATTTAATTTTTCAGTTGATTTTTCATTTTTCTTTCAACTTTTCTTTATTTATTATGAAAATTAAATTTTTCAGTTGATTCTTCATTTTTGGGACTTAGAAAAATTTTCGATTTTTTTTCTCATATAATCTGACCTTCTATGGAATTGTTCATTTTTACACTTCTCATAATATACCTTTTAAACACACAAACAGCAAATGGCATTCTAGCGGGACTATATTTTTTCCAATTGATTTTTTTATATTTCTGACTATTTCTGACTATTTCTGACTTTGAAAAAAATATCGAAATTTTTCTTTCAACTTTTCTTTATTTATTATGAAAATTTAATTTTTCAGTTGATTTTTCATTTTTCTTTCAACTTTTCTTTATTTATTATGAAAATTAAATTTTTCAGTTGATTTTTCATTTTTGGGACTTAGAAAAATTTTCGAAATTTTCAAGAAAAAAAATTTTTCACATACACCTCAGTTTCATTGAGAAGTTTCTATTTCAAATGCATTTCACTTAAAAATCAAAAAAATTGATTTTTTTATATTTCTGACTTTGAAAAAAATATCGAAATTTTTCTTTCAACTTTTCTTTATTTATTATGAAAATTTAATTTTTCAGTTGATTTTTCATTTTTCTTTCAACTTTTCTTTATTTATTATGAAAATTTAATTTTTCAGTTGATTTTTCATTTTTCTTTCAACTTTTCTTTATTTATTATGAAAATTAAATTTTTCAGTTGATTTTTCATTTTTGGGACTTAGAAAAATTTTCGATTTTTTTTCTCATATAATCTGACCTTCTATGGAATTGTTCATTTTTACACTTCTCATAATATACCTTTTAAACACACAAACAGCAAATGGCATTCTAGCGGGACTATATTTTTTCCAATTGATTTTTTTATATTTCTGACTATTTCTGACTATTTCTGACTTTGAAAAAAATATCGAAATTTTTCTTTCAACTTTTCTTTATTTATTATGAAAATTTAATTTTTCAGTTGATTTTTCATTTTTCTTTCAACTTTTCTTTATTTATTATGAAAATTAAATTTTTCAGTTGATTCTTCATTTTTGGGACTTAGAAAAATTTTCGATTTTTTTTCTCATATAATCTGACCTTCTATGGAATTGTTCATTTTTACACTTCTCATAATATACCTTTTAAACACACAAACAGCAAATGGCATTCTAGCGGGACTATATTTTTTCCAATTGATTTTTTTATATTTCTGACTATTTCTGACTATTTCTGACTTTGAAAAAAATATCGAAATTTTTCTTTCAACTTTTCTTTATTTATTATGAAAATTTAATTTTTCAGTTGATTTTTCATTTTTCTTTCAACTTTTCTTTATTTATTATGAAAATTAAATTTTTCAGTTGATTTTTCATTTTTGGGACTTAGAAAAATTTTCGAAATTTTCAAGAAAAAAAATTTTTCACATACACCTCAGTTTCATTGAGAAGTTTCTATTTCAAATGCATTTCACTTAAAAATCAAAAAAATTGATTTTTTTATATTTCTGACTTTGCAAAAAATATCGAAATTTTTCTTTCAACTTTTCTTTATTTATTATGAAAATTTAATTTTTCAGTTGATTTTTCATTTTTCTTTCAACTTTTCTTTATTTATTATGAAAATTTAATTTTTCAGTTGATTTTTCATTTTTCTTTCAACTTTTCTTTATTTATTATGAAAATTAAATTTTTCAGTTGATTTTTCATTTTTGGGACTTAGAAAAATTTTCGATTTTTTTTCTCATATAATCTGACCTTCTATGGAATTGTTCATTTTTACACTTCTCATAATATACCTTTTAAACACACAAACAGCAAATGGCATTCTAGCGGGACTTAGAAAAATTTTCGAAATTTTCAAGAAAAAAAATTTTTGACATACACCTCAGTTTCATTGAGAAGTCTCTATTTCAAATGAATTCCACTTAAAAATCATATATATATTTTTTCCAATTGATTTTTTTATATTTCTGACTATTTCTGACTTTGAAAAAAATATCGAAATTTTTCTTTCAACTTTTCTTTATTTATTATGAAAATTTAATTTTTCAGTTGATTTTTCATTTTTCTTTCAACTTTTCTTTATTTATTATGAAAATTAAATTTTTCAGTTGATTCTTCATTTTTGGGACTTAGAAAAATTTTCGATTTTTTTTCTCATATAATCTGACCTTCTATGGAATTGTTCATTTTTACACTTCTCATAATATACCTTTTAAACACACAAACAGCAAATGGCATTCTAGCGGGACTATATTTTTTCCAATTGATTTTTTTATATTTCTGACTATTTCTGACTATTTCTGACTTTGAAAAAAATATCGAAATTTTTCTTTCAACTTTTCTTTATTTATTATGAAAATTTAATTTTTCAGTTGATTTTTCATTTTTCTTTCAACTTTTCTTTATTTATTATGAAAATTAAATTTTTCAGTTGATTTTTCATTTTTGGGACTTAGAAAAATTTTCGAAATTTTCAAGAAAAAAAATTTTTCACATACACCTCAGTTTCATTGAGAAGTTTCTATTTCAAATGCATTTCACTTAAAAATCAAAAAAATTGATTTTTTTATATTTCTGACTTTGAAAAAAATATCGAAATTTTTCTTTCAACTTTTCTTTATTTATTATGAAAATTTAATTTTTCAGTTGATTTTTCATTTTTCTTTCAACTTTTCTTTATTTATTATGAAAATTTAATTTTTCAGTTGATTTTTCATTTTTCTTTCAACTTTTCTTTATTTATTATGAAAATTAAATTTTTCAGTTGATTTTTCATTTTTGGGACTTAGAAAAATTTTCGATTTTTTTTCTCATATAATCTGACCTTCTATGGAATTGTTCATTTTTACACTTCTCATAATATACCTTTTAAACACACAAACAGCAAATGGCATTCTAGCGGGACTATATTTTTTCCAATTGATTTTTTTATATTTCTGACTATTTCTGACTTTGAAAAAAATATCGAAATTTTTCTTTCAACTTTTCTTTATTTATTATGAAAATTTAATTTTTCAGTTGATTTTTCATTTTTCTTTCAACTTTTCTTTATTTATTATGAAAATTAAATTTTTCAGTTGATTCTTCATTTTTGGGACTTAGAAAAATTTTCGATTTTTTTTCTCATATAATCTGACCTTCTATGGAATTGTTCATTTTTACACTTCTCATAATATACCTTTTAAACACACAAACAGCAAATGGCATTCTAGCGGGACTATATTTTTTCCAATTGATTTTTTTATATTTCTGACTATTTCTGACTATTTCTGACTTTGAAAAAAATATCGAAATTTTTCTTTCAACTTTTCTTTATTTATTATGAAAATTTAATTTTTCAGTTGATTTTTCATTTTTCTTTCAACTTTTCTTTATTTATTATGAAAATTAAATTTTTCAGTTGATTTTTCATTTTTGGGACTTAGAAAAATTTTCGAAATTTTCAAGAAAAAAAATTTTTCACATACACCTCAGTTTCATTGAGAAGTTTCTATTTCAAATGCATTTCACTTAAAAATCAAAAAAATTGATTTTTTTATATTTCTGACTTTGAAAAAAATATCGAAATTTTTCTTTCAACTTTTCTTTATTTATTATGAAAATTTAATTTTTCAGTTGATTTTTCATTTTTCTTTCAACTTTTCTTTATTTATTATGAAAATTTAATTTTTCAGTTGATTTTTCATTTTTCTTTCAACTTTTCTTTATTTATTATGAAAATTAAATTTTTCAGTTGATTTTTCATTTTTGGGACTTAGAAAAATTTTCGATTTTTTTTCTCATATAATCTGACCTTCTATGGAATTGTTCATTTTTACACTTCTCATAATATACCTTTTAAACACACAAACAGCAAATGGCATTCTAGCGGGACTTAGAAAAATTTTCGAAATTTTCAAGAAAAAAAATTTTTGACATACACCTCAGTTTCATTGAGAAGTCTCTATTTCAAATGAATTCCACTTAAAAATCATATATATATTTTTTCCAATTGATTTTTTTATATTTCTGACTATTTCTGACTTTGAAAAAAATATCGAAATTTTTCTTTCAACTTTTCTTTATTTATTATGAAAATTTAATTTTTCAGTTGATTTTTCATTTTTCTTTCAACTTTTCTTTATTTATTATGAAAATTAAATTTTTCAGTTGATTCTTCATTTTTGGGACTTAGAAAAATTTTCGATTTTTTTTCTCATATAATCTGACCTTCTATGGAATTGTTCATTTTTACACTTCTCATAATATACCTTTTAAACACACAAACAGCAAATGGCATTCTAGCGGGACTATATTTTTTCCAATTGATTTTTTTATATTTCTGACTATTTCTGACTATTTCTGACTTTGAAAAAAATATCGAAATTTTTCTTTCAACTTTTCTTTATTTATTATGAAAATTTAATTTTTCAGTTGATTTTTCATTTTTCTTTCAACTTTTCTTTATTTATTATGAAAATTAAATTTTTCAGTTGATTTTTCATTTTTGGGACTTAGAAAAATTTTCGAAATTTTCAAGAAAAAAAATTTTTCACATACACCTCAGTTTCATTGAGAAGTTTCTATTTCAAATGCATTTCACTTAAAAATCAAAAAAATTGATTTTTTTATATTTCTGACTTTGAAAAAAATATCGAAATTTTTCTTTCAACTTTTCTTTATTTATTATGAAAATTTAATTTTTCAGTTGATTTTTCATTTTTCTTTCAACTTTTCTTTATTTATTATGAAAATTTAATTTTTCAGTTGATTTTTCATTTTTCTTTCAACTTTTCTTTATTTATTATGAAAATTAAATTTTTCAGTTGATTTTTCATTTTTGGGACTTAGAAAAATTTTCGATTTTTTTTCTCATATAATCTGACCTTCTATGGAATTGTTCATTTTTACACTTCTCATAATATACCTTTTAAACACACAAACAGCGGGACTATATTTTTTCCAATTGATTTTTTTATATTTCTGACTATTTCTGACTATTTCTGACTTTGAAAAAAATATCGAAATTTTTCTTTCAACTTTTCTTTATTTATTATGAAAATTTAATTTTTCAGTTGATTTTTCATTTTTCTTTCAACTTTTCTTTATTTATTATGAAAATTAAATTTTTCAGTTGATTTTTCATTTTTGGGACTTAGAAAAATTTTCGAAATTTTCAAGAAAAAAAATTTTTCACATACACCTCAGTTTCATTGAGAAGTTTCTATTTCAAATGCATTTCACTTAAAAATCAAAAAAATTGATTTTTTTATATTTCTGACTTTGAAAAAAATATCGAAATTTTTCTTTCAACTTTTCTTTATTTATTATGAAAATTTAATTTTTCAGTTGATTTTTCATTTTTCTTTCAACTTTTCTTTATTTATTATGAAAATTTAATTTTTCAGTTGATTTTTCATTTTTCTTTCAACTTTTCTTTATTTATTATGAAAATTAAATTTTTCAGTTGATTTTTCATTTTTGGGACTTAGAAAAATTTTCGATTTTTTTTCTCATATAATCTGACCTTCTATGGAATTGATCATTTTTACACTTCTCATAATATACCTTTTAAACACACAAACAGCAAATGGCATTCTAGCGGGACTATATTTTTTCCAATTGATTTTTTTATATTTCTGACTATTTCTGACTTTGAAAAAAATATCGAAATTTTTCTTTCAACTTTTCTTTATTTATTATGAAAATTTAATTTTTCAGTTGATTTTTCATTTTTCTTTCAACTTTTCTTTATTTATTATGAAAATTAAATTTTTCAGTTGATTCTTCATTTTTGGGACTTAGAAAAATTTTCGATTTTTTTTCTCATATAATCTGACCTTCTATGGAATTGTTCATTTTTACACTTCTCATAATATACCTTTTAAACACACAAACAGCAAATGGCATTCTAGCGGGACTATATTTTTTCCAATTGATTTTTTTATATTTCTGACTATTTCTGACTATTTCTGACTTTGAAAAAAATATCGAAATTTTTCTTTCAACTTTTCTTTATTTATTATGAAAATTTAATTTTTCAGTTGATTTTTCATTTTTCTTTCAACTTTTCTTTATTTATTATGAAAATTAAATTTTTCAGTTGATTTTTCATTTTTGGGACTTAGAAAAATTTTCGAAATTTTCAAGAAAAAAAATTTTTCACATACACCTCAGTTTCATTGAGAAGTTTCTATTTCAAATGCATTTCACTTAAAAATCAAAAAAATTGATTTTTTTATATTTCTGACTTTGAAAAAAATATCGAAATTTTTCTTTCAACTTTTCTTTATTTATTATGAAAATTTAATTTTTCAGTTGATTTTTCATTTTTCTTTCAACTTTTCTTTATTTATTATGAAAATTTAATTTTTCAGTTGATTTTTCATTTTTCTTTCAACTTTTCTTTATTTATTATGAAAATTAAATTTTTCAGTTGATTTTTCATTTTTGGGACTTAGAAAAATTTTCGATTTTTTTTCTCATATAATCTGACCTTCTATGGAATTGTTCATTTTTACACTTCTCATAATATACCTTTTAAACACACAAACAGCAAATGGCATTCTAGCGGGACTTAGAAAAATTTTCGAAATTTTCAAGAAAAAAAATTTTTGACATACACCTCAGTTTCATTGAGAAGTCTCTATTTCAAATGAATTCCACTTAAAAATCATATATATATTTTTTCCAATTGATTTTTTTATATTTCTGACTATTTCTGACTTTGAAAAAAATATCGAAATTTTTCTTTCAACTTTTCTTTATTTATTATGAAAATTTAATTTTTCAGTTGATTTTTCATTTTTCTTTCAACTTTTCTTTATTTATTATGAAAATTAAATTTTTCAGTTGATTCTTCATTTTTGGGACTTAGAAAAATTTTCGATTTTTTTTCTCATATAATCTGACCTTCTATGGAATTGTTCATTTTTACACTTCTCATAATATACCTTTTAAACACACAAACAGCAAATGGCATTCTAGCGGGACTATATTTTTTCCAATTGATTTTTTTATATTTCTGACTATTTCTGACTATTTCTGACTTTGAAAAAAATATCGAAATTTTTCTTTCAACTTTTCTTTATTTATTATGAAAATTTAATTTTTCAGTTGATTTTTCATTTTTCTTTCAACTTTTCTTTATTTATTATGAAAATTAAATTTTTCAGTTGATTTTTCATTTTTGGGACTTAGAAAAATTTTCGAAATTTTCAAGAAAAAAAATTTTTCACATACACCTCAGTTTCATTGAGAAGTTTCTATTTCAAATGCATTTCACTTAAAAATCAAAAAAATTGATTTTTTTATATTTCTGACTTTGAAAAAAATATCGAAATTTTTCTTTCAACTTTTCTTTATTTATTATGAAAATTTAATTTTTCAGTTGATTTTTCATTTTTCTTTCAACTTTTCTTTATTTATTATGAAAATTTAATTTTTCAGTTGATTTTTCATTTTTCTTTCAACTTTTCTTTATTTATTATGAAAATTAAATTTTTCAGTTGATTTTTCATTTTTGGGACTTAGAAAAATTTTCGATTTTTTTTCTCATATAATCTGACCTTCTATGGAATTGTTCATTTTTACACTTCTCATAATATACCTTTTAAACACACAAACAGCGGGACTATATTTTTTCCAATTGATTTTTTTATATTTCTGACTATTTCTGACTATTTCTGACTTTGAAAAAAATATCGAAATTTTTCTTTCAACTTTTCTTTATTTATTATGAAAATTTAATTTTTCAGTTGATTTTTCATTTTTCTTTCAACTTTTCTTTATTTATTATGAAAATTAAATTTTTCAGTTGATTTTTCATTTTTGGGACTTAGAAAAATTTTCGAAATTTTCAAGAAAAAAAATTTTTCACATACACCTCAGTTTCATTGAGAAGTTTCTATTTCAAATGCATTTCACTTAAAAATCAAAAAAATTGATTTTTTTATATTTCTGACTTTGAAAAAAATATCGAAATTTTTCTTTCAACTTTTCTTTATTTATTATGAAAATTTAATTTTTCAGTTGATTTTTCATTTTTCTTTCAACTTTTCTTTATTTATTATGAAAATTTAATTTTTCAGTTGATTTTTCATTTTTCTTTCAACTTTTCTTTATTTATTATGAAAATTAAATTTTTCAGTTGATTTTTCATTTTTGGGACTTAGAAAAATTTTCGATTTTTTTTCTCATATAATCTGACCTTCTATGGAATTGATCATTTTTACACTTCTCATAATATACCTTTTAAACACACAAACAGCAAATGGCATTCTAGCGGGACTATATTTTTTCCAATTGATTTTTTTATATTTCTGACTATTTCTGACTTTGAAAAAAATATCGAAATTTTTCTTTCAACTTTTCTTTATTTATTATGAAAATTTAATTTTTCAGTTGATTTTTCATTTTTCTTTCAACTTTTCTTTATTTATTATGAAAATTAAATTTTTCAGTTGATTCTTCATTTTTGGGACTTAGAAAAATTTTCGATTTTTTTTCTCATATAATCTGACCTTCTATGGAATTGTTCATTTTTACACTTCTCATAATATACCTTTTAAACACACAAACAGCAAATGGCATTCTAGCGGGACTATATTTTTTCCAATTGATTTTTTTATATTTCTGACTATTTCTGACTATTTCTGACTTTGAAAAAAATATCGAAATTTTTCTTTCAACTTTTCTTTATTTATTATGAAAATTTAATTTTTCAGTTGATTTTTCATTTTTCTTTCAACTTTTCTTTATTTATTATGAAAATTAAATTTTTCAGTTGATTTTTCATTTTTGGGACTTAGAAAAATTTTCGAAATTTTCAAGAAAAAAAATTTTTCACATACACCTCAGTTTCATTGAGAAGTTTCTATTTCAAATGCATTTCAATTAAAAATCAAAAAAATTGATTTTTTTATATTTCTGACTTTGAAAAAAATATCGAAATTTTTCTTTCAACTTTTCTTTATTTATTATGAAAATTTAATTTTTCAGTTGATTTTTCATTTTTCTTTCAACTTTTCTTTATTTATTATGAAAATTTAATTTTTCAGTTGATTTTTCATTTTTCTTTCAACTTTTCTTTATTTATTATGAAAATTAAATTTTTCAGTTGATTTTTCATTTTTGGGACTTAGAAAAATTTTCGATTTTTTTTCTCATATAATCTGACCTTCTATGGAATTGTTCATTTTTACACTTCTCATAATATACCTTTTAAACACACAAACAGCAAATGGCATTCTAGCGGGACTTAGAAAAATTTTCGAAATTTTCAAGAAAAAAAATTTTTGACATACACCTCAGTTTCATTGAGAAGTCTCTATTTCAAATGAATTCCACTTAAAAATCATATATATATTTTTTCCAATTGATTTTTTTATATTTCTGACTATTTCTGACTTTGAAAAAAATATCGAAATTTTTCTTTCAACTTTTCTTTATTTATTATGAAAATTTAATTTTTCAGTTGATTTTTCATTTTTCTTTCAACTTTTCTTTATTTATTATGAAAATTAAATTTTTCAGTTGATTCTTCATTTTTGGGACTTAGAAAAATTTTCGATTTTTTTTCTCATATAATCTGACCTTCTATGGAATTGTTCATTTTTACACTTCTCATAATATACCTTTTAAACACACAAACAGCAAATGGCATTCTAGCGGGACTATATTTTTTCCAATTGATTTTTTTATATTTCTGACTATTTCTGACTATTTCTGACTTTGAAAAAAATATCGAAATTTTTCTTTCAACTTTTCTTTATTTATTATGAAAATTTAATTTTTCAGTTGATTTTTCATTTTTCTTTCAACTTTTCTTTATTTATTATGAAAATTAAATTTTTCAGTTGATTTTTCATTTTTGGGACTTAGAAAAATTTTCGAAATTTTCAAGAAAAAAAATTTTTCACATACACCTCAGTTTCATTGAGAAGTTTCTATTTCAAATGCATTTCACTTAAAAATCAAAAAAATTGATTTTTTTATATTTCTGACTTTGAAAAAAATATCGAAATTTTTCTTTCAACTTTTCTTTATTTATTATGAAAATTTAATTTTTCAGTTGATTTTTCATTTTTCTTTCAACTTTTCTTTATTTATTATGAAAATTTAATTTTTCAGTTGATTTTTCATTTTTCTTTCAACTTTTCTTTATTTATTATGAAAATTAAATTTTTCAGTTGATTTTTCATTTTTGGGACTTAGAAAAATTTTCGATTTTTTTTCTCATATAATCTGACCTTCTATGGAATTGTTCATTTTTACACTTCTCATAATATACCTTTTAAACACACAAACAGCAAATGGCATTCTAGCGGGACTATATTTTTTCCAATTGATTTTTTTATATTTCTGACTATTTCTGACTTTGAAAAAAATATCGAAATTTTTCTTTCAACTTTTCTTTATTTATTATGAAAATTTAATTTTTCAGTTGATTTTTCATTTTTCTTTCAACTTTTCTTTATTTATTATGAAAATTAAATTTTTCAGTTGATTCTTCATTTTTGGGACTTAGAAAAATTTTCGATTTTTTTTCTCATATAATCTGACCTTCTATGGAATTGTTCATTTTTACACTTCTCATAATATACCTTTTAAACACACAAACAGCAAATGGCATTCTAGCGGGACTATATTTTTTCCAATTGATTTTTTTATATTTCTGACTATTTCTGACTATTTCTGACTTTGAAAAAAATATCGAAATTTTTCTTTCAACTTTTCTTTATTTATTATGAAAATTTAATTTTTCAGTTGATTTTTCATTTTTCTTTCAACTTTTCTTTATTTATTATGAAAATTAAATTTTTCAGTTGATTTTTCATTTTTGGGACTTAGAAAAATTTTCGAAATTTTCAAGAAAAAAAATTTTTCACATACACCTCAGTTTCATTGAGAAGTTTCTATTTCAAATGCATTTCACTTAAAAATCAAAAAAATTGATTTTTTTATATTTCTGACTTTGAAAAAAATATCGAAATTTTTCTTTCAACTTTTCTTTATTTATTATGAAAATTTAATTTTTCAGTTGATTTTTCATTTTTCTTTCAACTTTTCTTTATTTATTATGAAAATTTAATTTTTCAGTTGATTTTTCATTTTTCTTTCAACTTTTCTTTATTTATTATGAAAATTAAATTTTTCAGTTGATTTTTCATTTTTGGGACTTAGAAAAATTTTCGATTTTTTTTCTCATATAATCTGACCTTCTATGGAATTGTTCATTTTTACACTTCTCATAATATACCTTTTAAACACACAAACAGCAAATGGCATTCTAGCGGGACTATATTTTTTCCAATTGATTTTTTTATATTTCTGACTATTTCTGACTATTTCTGACTTTGAAAAAAATATCGAAATTTTTCTTTCAACTTTTCTTTATTTATTATGAAAATTTAATTTTTCAGTTGATTTTTCATTTTTCTTTCAACTTTTCTTTATTTATTATGAAAATTAAATTTTTCAGTTGATTTTTCATTTTTGGGACTTAGAAAAATTTTCGAAATTTTCAAGAAAAAAAATTTTTGACATACACCTCAGTTTCATTGAGAAGTCTCTATTTCAAATGAATTCCACTTAAAAATCATATATATATTTTTTCCAATTGATTTTTTTATATTTCTGACTATTTCTGACTTTGAAAAAAATATCGAAATTTTTCTTTCAACTTTTCTTTATTTATTATGAAAATTTAATTTTTCAGTTGATTTTTCATTTTTCTTTCAACTTTTCTTTATTTATTATGAAAATTAAATTTTTCAGTTGATTCTTCATTTTTGGGACTTAGAAAAATTTTCGATTTTTTTTCTCATATAATCTGACCTTCTATGGAATTGTTCATTTTTACACTTCTCATAATATACCTTTTAAACACACAAACAGCAAATGGCATTCTAGCGGGACTATATTTTTTCCAATTGATTTTTTTATATTTCTGACTATTTCTGACTATTTCTGACTTTGAAAAAAATATCGAAATTTTTCTTTCAACTTTTCTTTATTTATTATGAAAATTTAATTTTTCAGTTGATTTTTCATTTTTCTTTCAACTTTTCTTTATTTATTATGAAAATTAAATTTTTCAGTTGATTTTTCATTTTTGGGACTTAGAAAAATTTTCGAAATTTTCAAGAAAAAAAATTTTTCACATACACCTCAGTTTCATTGAGAAGTTTCTATTTCAAATGCATTTCACTTAAAAATCAAAAAAATTGATTTTTTTATATTTCTGACTTTGAAAAAAATATCGAAATTTTTCTTTCAACTTTTCTTTATTTATTATGAAAATTTAATTTTTCAGTTGATTTTTCATTTTTCTTTCAACTTTTCTTTATTTATTATGAAAATTTAATTTTTCAGTTGATTTTTCATTTTTCTTTCAACTTTTCTTTATTTATTATGAAAATTAAATTTTTCAGTTGATTTTTCATTTTTGGGACTTAGAAAAATTTTCGAAATTTTCAAGAAAAAAAATTTTTCACATACACCTCAGTTTCATTGAGAAGTTTCTATTTCAAATGCATTTCACTTAAAAATCAAAAAAATTGATTTTTTTATATTTCTGACTTTGAAAAAAATATCGAAATTTTTCTTTCAACTTTTCTTTATTTATTATGAAAATTTAATTTTTCAGTTGATTTTTCATTTTTCTTTCAACTTTTCTTTATTTATTATGAAAATTTAATTTTTCAGTTGATTTTTCATTTTTCTTTCAACTTTTCTTTATTTATTATGAAAATTAAATTTTTCAGTTGATTTTTCATTTTTGGGACTTAGAAAAATTTTCGATTTTTTTTCTCATATAATCTGACCTTCTATGGAATTGTTCATTTTTACACTTCTCATAATATACCTTTTAAACACACAAACAGCAAATGGCATTCTAGCGGGACTATATTTTTTCCAATTGATTTTTTTATATTTCTGACTATTTCTGACTTTGAAAAAAATATCGAAATTTTTCTTTCAACTTTTCTTTATTTATTATGAAAATTTAATTTTTCAGTTGATTTTTCATTTTTCTTTCAACTTTTCTTTATTTATTATGAAAATTAAATTTTTCAGTTGATTCTTCATTTTTGGGACTTAGAAAAATTTTCGATTTTTTTTCTCATATAATCTGACCTTCTATGGAATTGTTCATTTTTACACTTCTCATAATATACCTTTTAAACACACAAACAGCAAATGGCATTCTAGCGGGACTATATTTTTTCCAATTGATTTTTTTATATTTCTGACTATTTCTGACTATTTCTGACTTTGAAAAAAATATCGAAATTTTTCTTTCAACTTTTCTTTATTTATTATGAAAATTTAATTTTTCAGTTGATTTTTCATTTTTCTTTCAACTTTTCTTTATTTATTATGAAAATTAAATTTTTCAGTTGATTTTTCATTTTTGGGACTTAGAAAAATTTTCGAAATTTTCAAGAAAAAAAATTTTTCACATACACCTCAGTTTCATTGAGAAGTTTCTATTTCAAATGCATTTCACTTAAAAATCAAAAAAATTGATTTTTTTATATTTCTGACTTTGAAAAAAATATCGAAATTTTTCTTTCAACTTTTCTTTATTTATTATGAAAATTTAATTTTTCAGTTGATTTTTCATTTTTCTTTCAACTTTTCTTTATTTATTATGAAAATTTAATTTTTCAGTTGATTTTTCATTTTTCTTTCAACTTTTCTTTATTTATTATGAAAATTAAATTTTTCAGTTGATTTTTCATTTTTGGGACTTAGAAAAATTTTCGATTTTTTTTCTCATATAATCTGACCTTCTATGGAATTGTTCATTTTTACACTTCTCATAATATACCTTTTAAACACACAAACAGCAAATGGCATTCTAGCGGGACTTAGAAAAATTTTCGAAATTTTCAAGAAAAAAAATTTTTGACATACACCTCAGTTTCATTGAGAAGTCTCTATTTCAAATGAATTCCACTTAAAAATCATATATATATTTTTTCCAATTGATTTTTTTATATTTCTGACTATTTCTGACTTTGAAAAAAATATCGAAATTTTTCTTTCAACTTTTCTTTATTTATTATGAAAATTTAATTTTTCAGTTGATTTTTCATTTTTCTTTCAACTTTTCTTTATTTATTATGAAAATTAAATTTTTCAGTTGATTCTTCATTTTTGGGACTTAGAAAAATTTTCGATTTTTTTTCTCATATAATCTGACCTTCTATGGAATTGTTCATTTTTACACTTCTCATAATATACCTTTTAAACACACAAACAGCAAATGGCATTCTAGCGGGACTATATTTTTTCCAATTGATTTTTTTATATTTCTGACTATTTCTGACTATTTCTGACTTTGAAAAAAATATCGAAATTTTTCTTTCAACTTTTCTTTATTTATTATGAAAATTTAATTTTTCAGTTGATTTTTCATTTTTCTTTCAACTTTTCTTTATTTATTATGAAAATTAAATTTTTCAGTTGATTTTTCATTTTTGGGACTTAGAAAAATTTTCGAAATTTTCAAGAAAAAAAATTTTTCACATACACCTCAGTTTCATTGAGAAGTTTCTATTTCAAATGCATTTCACTTAAAAATCAAAAAAATTGATTTTTTTATATTTCTGACTTTGAAAAAAATATCGAAATTTTTCTTTCAACTTTTCTTTATTTATTATGAAAATTTAATTTTTCAGTTGATTTTTCATTTTTCTTTCAACTTTTCTTTATTTATTATGAAAATTTAATTTTTCAGTTGATTTTTCATTTTTCTTTCAACTTTTCTTTATTTATTATGAAAATTAAATTTTTCAGTTGATTTTTCATTTTTGGGACTTAGAAAAATTTTCGATTTTTTTTCTCATATAATCTGACCTTCTATGGAATTGTTCATTTTTACACTTCTCATAATATACCTTTTAAACACACAAACAGCAAATGGCATTCTAGCGGGACTATATTTTTTCCAATTGATTTTTTTATATTTCTGACTATTTCTGACTATTTCTGACTTTGAAAAAAATATCGAAATTTTTCTTTCAACTTTTCTTTATTTATTATGAAAATTTAATTTTTCAGTTGATTTTTCATTTTTCTTTCAACTTTTCTTTATTTATTATGAAAATTAAATTTTTCAGTTGATTTTTCATTTTTGGGACTTAGAAAAATTTTCGAAATTTTCAAGAAAAAAAATTTTTCACATACACCTCAGTTTCGTTGAGAAGTTTCTATTTCAAATGCATTTCACTTAAAAATCAAAAAAATTGATTTTTTTATATTTCTGACTTTGAAAAAAATATCGAAATTTTTCTTTCAACTTTTCTTTATTTATTATGAAAATTTAATTTTTCAGTTGATTTTTCATTTTTCTTTCAACTTTTCTTTATTTATTATGAAAATTTAATTTTTCAGTTGATTTTTCATTTTTCTTTCAACTTTTCTTTATTTATTATGAAAATTAAATTTTTCAGTTGATTTTTCATTTTTGGGACTTAGAAAAATTTTCGATTTTTTTTCTCATATAATCTGACCTTCTATGGAATTGTTCATTTTTACACTTCTCATAATATACCTTTTAAACACACAAACAGCAAATGGCATTCTAGCGGGACTTAGAAAAATTTTCGAAATTTTCAAGAAAAAAAATTTTTGACATACACCTCAGTTTCATTGAGAAGTCTCTATTTCAAATGAATTCCACTTAAAAATCATATATATATTTTTTCCAATTGATTTTTTTATATTTCTGACTATTTCTGACTTTGAAAAAAATATCGAAATTTTTCTTTCAACTTTTCTTTATTTATTATGAAAATTTAATTTTTCAGTTGATTTTTCATTTTTCTTTCAACTTTTCTTTATTTATTATGAAAATTAAATTTTTCAGTTGATTCTTCATTTTTGGGACTTAGAAAAATTTTCGATTTTTTTTCTCATATAATCTGACCTTCTATGGAATTGTTCATTTTTACACTTCTCATAATATACCTTTTAAACACACAAACAGCAAATGGCATTCTAGCGGGACTATATTTTTTCCAATTGATTTTTTTATATTTCTGACTATTTCTGACTATTTCTGACTTTGAAAAAAATATCGAAATTTTTCTTTCAACTTTTCTTTATTTATTATGAAAATTTAATTTTTCAGTTGATTTTTCATTTTTCTTTCAACTTTTCTTTATTTATTATGAAAATTAAATTTTTCAGTTGATTTTTCATTTTTGGGACTTAGAAAAATTTTCGAAATTTTCAAGAAAAAAAATTTTTCACATACACCTCAGTTTCATTGAGAAGTTTCTATTTCAAATGCATTTCACTTAAAAATCAAAAAAATTGATTTTTTTATATTTCTGACTTTGAAAAAAATATCGAAATTTTTCTTTCAACTTTTCTTTATTTATTATGAAAATTTAATTTTTCAGTTGATTTTTCATTTTTCTTTCAACTTTTCTTTATTTATTATGAAAATTTAATTTTTCAGTTGATTTTTCATTTTTCTTTCAACTTTTCTTTATTTATTATGAAAATTAAATTTTTCAGTTGATTTTTCATTTTTGGGACTTAGAAAAATTTTCGATTTTTTTTCTCATATAATCTGACCTTCTATGGAATTGTTCATTTTTACACTTCTCATAATATACCTTTTAAACACACAAACAGCAAATGGCATTCTAGCGGGACTATATTTTTTCCAATTGATTGTTTTATATTTCTGACTATTTCTGACTTTGAAAAAAATATCGAAATTTTTCTTTCAACTTTTCTTTATTTATTATGAAAATTTAATTTTTCAGTTGATTTTTCATTTTTCTTTCAACTTTTCTTTATTTATTATGAAAATTAAATTTTTCAGTTGATTTTTCATTTTTGGGACTTAGAAAAATTTTCGAAATTTTCAAGAAAAAAAATTTTTCACATACACCTCAGTTTCATTGAGAAGTTTCTATTTCAAATGCATTTCACTTAAAAATCAAAAAAATTGATTTTTTTATATTTCTGACTTTGAAAAAAATATCGAAATTTTTCTTTCAACTTTTCTTTATTTATTATGAAAATTTAATTTTTCAGTTGATTTTTCATTTTTCTTTCAACTTTTCTTTATTTATTATGAAAATTTAATTTTTCAGTTGATTTTTCATTTTTCTTTCAACTTTTCTTTATTTATTATGAAAATTAAATTTTTCAGTTGATTTTTCATTTTTGGGACTTAGAAAAATTTTCGATTTTTTTTCTCATATAATCTGACCTTCTATGGAATTGTTCATTTTTACACTTCTCATAATATACCTTTTAAACACACAAACAGCAAATGGCATTCTAGCGGGACTATATTTTTTCCAATTGATTTTTTTATATTTCTGACTATTTCTGACTTTGAAAAAAATATCGAAATTTTTCTTTCAACTTTTCTTTATTTATTATGAAAATTTAATTTTTCAGTTGATTTTTCATTTTTCTTTCAACTTTTCTTTATTTATTATGAAAATTAAATTTTTCAGTTGATTCTTCATTTTTGGGACTTAGAAAAATTTTCGATTTTTTTTCTCATATAATCTGACCTTCTATGGAATTGTTCATTTTTACACTTCTCATAATATACCTTTTAAACACACAAACAGCAAATGGCATTCTAGCGGGACTATATTTTTTCCAATTGATTTTTTTATATTTCTGACTATTTCTGACTATTTCTGACTTTGAAAAAAATATCGAAATTTTTCTTTCAACTTTTCTTTATTTATTATGAAAATTTAATTTTTCAGTTGATTTTTCATTTTTCTTTCAACTTTTCTTTATTTATTATGAAAATTAAATTTTTCAGTTGATTTTTCATTTTTGGGACTTAGAAAAATTTTCGATTTTTTTTCTCATATAATCTGACCTTCTATGGAATTGTTCATTTTTACACTTCTCATAATATACCTTTTAAACACACAAACAGCAAATGGCATTCTAGCGGGACTATATTTTTTCCAATTGATTTTTTTATATTTCTGACTATTTCTGACTTTGAAAAAAATATCGAAATTTTTCTTTCAACTTTTCTTTATTTATTATGAAAATTTAATTTTTCAGTTGATTTTTCATTTTTCTTTCAACTTTTCTTTATTTATTATGAAAATTAAATTTTTCAGTTGATTCTTCATTTTTGGGACTTAGAAAAATTTTCGATTTTTTTTCTCATATAATCTGACCTTCTATGGAATTGTTCATTTTTACACTTCTCATAATATACCTTTTAAACACACAAACAGCAAATGGCATTCTAGCGGGACTATATTTTTTCCAATTGATTTTTTTATATTTCTGACTATTTCTGACTATTTCTGACTTTGAAAAAAATATCGAAATTTTTCTTTCAACTTTTCTTTATTTATTATGAAAATTTAATTTTTCAGTTGATTTTTCATTTTTCTTTCAACTTTTCTTTATTTATTATGAAAATTAAATTTTTCAGTTGATTTTTCATTTTTGGGACTTAGAAAAATTTTCGATTTTTTTTCTCATATAATCTGACCTTCTATGGAATTGTTCATTTTTACACTTCTCATAATATACCTTTTAAACACACAAACAGCAAATGGCATTCTAGCGGGACTATATTTTTTCCAATTGATTTTTTTATATTTCTGACTATTTCTGACTTTGAAAAAAATATCGAAATTTTTCTTTCAACTTTTCTTTATTTATTATGAAAATTTAATTTTTCAGTTGATTTTTCATTTTTCTTTCAACTTTTCTTTATTTATTATGAAAATTAAATTTTTCAGTTGATTTTTCATTTTTGGGACTTAGAAAAATTTTCGAAATTTTCAAGAAAAAAAATTTTTCACATACACCTCAGTTTCATTGAGAAGTTTCTATTTCAAATGCATTTCACTTAAAAATCAAAAAAATTGATTTTTTTATATTTCTGACTTTGAAAAAAATATCGAAATTTTTCTTTCAACTTTTCTTTATTTATTATGAAAATTTAATTTTTCAGTTGATTTTTCATTTTTCTTTCAACTTTTCTTTATTTATTATGAAAATTTAATTTTTCAGTTGATTTTTCATTTTTCTTTCAACTTTTCTTTATTTATTATGAAAATTAAATTTTTCAGTTGATTTTTCATTTTTGGGACTTAGAAAAATTTTCGAAATTTTCAAGAAAAAAAATTTTTCACATACACCTCAGTTTCATTGAGAAGTTTCTATTTCAAATGCATTTCACTTAAAAATCAAAAAAATTGATTTTTTTATATTTCTGACTTTGAAAAAAATATCGAAATTTTTCTTTCAACTTTTCTTTATTTATTATGAAAATTTAATTTTTCAGTTGATTTTTCATTTTTCTTTCAACTTTTCAAAATTTAATTTTTCAGTTGATTTTTCATTTTTCTTTCAACTTTTCTTTATTTATTATGAAAATTAAATTTTTCAGTTGATTTTTCATTTTTGGGACTTAGAAAAATTTTCGATTTTTTTTCTCATATAATCTGACCTTCTATGGAATTGTTCATTTTTACACTTCTCATAATATACCTTTTAAACACACAAACAGCAAATGGCATTCTAGCGGGACTTAGAAAAATTTTCGAAATTTTCAAGAAAAAAAATTTTTGACATACACCTCAGTTTCATTGAGAAGTCTCTATTTCAAATGAATTCCACTTAAAAATCATATATATATTTTTTCCAATTGATTTTTTTATATTTCTGACTATTTCTGACTTTGAAAAAAATATCGAAATTTTTCTTTCAACTTTTCTTTATTTATTATGAAAATTTAATTTTTCAGTTGATTTTTCATTTTTCTTTCAACTTTTCTTTATTTATTATGAAAATTAAATTTTTCAGTTGATTCTTCATTTTTGGGACTTAGAAAAATTTTCGATTTTTTTTCTCATATAATCTGACCTTCTATGGAATTGTTCATTTTTACACTTCTCATAATATACCTTTTAAACACACAAACAGCAAATGGCATTCTAGCGGGACTATATTTTTTCCAATTGATTTTTTTATATTTCTGACTATTTCTGACTATTTCTGACTTTGAAAAAAATATCGAAATTTTTCTTTCAACTTTTCTTTATTTATTATGAAAATTTAATTTTTCAGTTGATTTTTCATTTTTCTTTCAACTTTTCTTTATTTATTATGAAAATTAAATTTTTCAGTTGATTTTTCATTTTTGGGACTTAGAAAAATTTTCGAAATTTTCAAGAAAAAAAATTTTTCACATACACCTCAGTTTCATTGAGAAGTTTCTATTTCAAATGCATTTCACTTAAAAATCAAAAAAATTGATTTTTTTATATTTCTGACTTTGAAAAAAATATCGAAATTTTTCTTTCAACTTTTCTTTATTTATTATGAAAATTTAATTTTTCAGTTGATTTTTCATTTTTCTTTCAACTTTTCTTTATTTATTATGAAAATTTAATTTTTCAGTTGATTTTTCATTTTTCTTTCAACTTTTCTTTATTTATTATGAAAATTAAATTTTTCAGTTGATTTTTCATTTTTGGGACTTAGAAAAATTTTCGATTTTTTTTCTCATATAATCTGACCTTCTATGGAATTGTTCATTTTTACACTTCTCATAATATACCTTTTAAACACACAAACAGCAAATGGCATTCTAGCGGGACTATATTTTTTCCAATTGATTTTTTTATATTTCTGACTATTTCTGACTATTTCTGACTTTGAAAAAAATATCGAAATTTTTCTTTCAACTTTTCTTTATTTATTATGAAAATTTAATTTTTCAGTTGATTTTTCATTTTTCTTTCAACTTTTCTTTATTTATTATGAAAATTAAATTTTTCAGTTGATTTTTCATTTTTGGGACTTAGAAAAATTTTCGAAATTTTCAAGAAAAAAAATTTTTCACATACACCTCAGTTTCATTGAGAAGTTTCTATTTCAAATGCATTTCACTTAAAAATCAAAAAAATTGATTTTTTTATATTTCTGACTTTGAAAAAAATATCGAAATTTTTCTTTCAACTTTTCTTTATTTATTATGAAAATTTAATTTTTCAGTTGATTTTTCATTTTTCTTTCAACTTTTCTTTATTTATTATGAAAATTTAATTTTTCAGTTGATTTTTCATTTTTCTTTCAACTTTTCTTTATTTATTATGAAAATTAAATTTTTCAGTTGATTTTTCATTTTTGGGACTTAGAAAAATTTTCGATTTTTTTTCTCATATAATCTGACCTTCTATGGAATTGTTCATTTTTACACTTCTCATAATATACCTTTTAAACACACAAACAGCAAATGGCATTCTAGCGGGACTATATTTTTTCCAATTGATTTTTTTATATTTCTGACTATTTCTGACTATTTCTGACTTTGAAAAAAATATCGAAATTTTTCTTTCAACTTTTCTTTATTTATTATGAAAATTTAAGTTTTCAGTTGATTTTTCATTTTTCTTTCAACTTTTCTTTATTTATTATGAAAATTAAATTTTTCAGTTGATTTTTCATTTTTGGGACTTAGAAAAATTTTCGAAATTTTCAAGAAAAAAAATTTTTCACATACACCTCAGTTTCATTGAGAAGTTTCTATTTCAAATGCATTTCACTTAAAAATCAAAAAAATTGATTTTTTTATATTTCTGACTTTGAAAAAAATATCGAAATTTTTCTTTCAACTTTTCTTTATTTATTATGAAAATTTAATTTTTCAGTTGATTTTTCATTTTTCTTTCAACTTTTCTTTATTTATTATGAAAATTTAATTTTTCAGTTGATTTTTCATTTTTCTTTCAACTTTTCTTTATTTATTATGAAAATTAAATTTTTCAGTTGATTCTTCATTTTTGGGACTTAGAAAAATTTTCGATTTTTTTTCTCATATAATCTGACCTTCTATGGAATTGTTCATTTTTACACTTCTCATAATATACCTTTTAAACACACAAACAGCAAATGGCATTCTAGCGGGACTATATTTTTTCCAATTGATTTTTTTATATTTCTGACTATTTCTGACTATTTCTGACTTTGAAAAAAATATCGAAATTTTTCTTTCAACTTTTCTTTATTTATTATGAAAATTTAATTTTTCAGTTGATTTTTCATTTTTCTTTCAACTTTTCTTTATTTATTATGAAAATTAAATTTTTCAGTTGATTTTTCATTTTTGGGACTTAGAAAAATTTTCGAAATTTTCAAGAAAAAAAATTTTTCACATACACCTCAGTTTCATTGAGAAGTTTCTATTTCAAATGCATTTCACTTAAAAATCAAAAAAATTGATTTTTTTATATTTCTGACTTTGAAAAAAATATCGAAATTTTTCTTTCAACTTTTCTTTATTTATTATGAAAATTTAATTTTTCAGTTGATTTTTCATTTTTCTTTCAACTTTTCTTTATTTATTATGAAAATTTAATTTTTCAGTTGATTTTTCATTTTTCTTTCAACTTTTCTTTATTTATTATGAAAATTAAATTTTTCAGTTGATTCTTCATTTTTGGGACTTAGAAAAATTTTCGATTTTTTTTCTCATATAATCTGACCTTCTATGGAATTGTTCATTTTTACACTTCTCATAATATACCTTTTAAACACACAAACAGCAAATGGCATTCTAGCGGGACTATATTTTTTCCAATTGATTTTTTTATATTTCTGACTATTTCTGACTATTTCTGACTTTGAAAAAAATATCGAAATTTTTCTTTCAACTTTTCTTTATTTATTATGAAAATTTAATTTTTCAGTTGATTTTTCATTTTTCTTTCAACTTTTCTTTATTTATTATGAAAATTAAATTTTTCAGTTGATTTTTCATTTTTGGGACTTAGAAAAATTTTCGAAATTTTCAAGAAAAAAAATTTTTCACATACACCTCAGTTTCATTGAGAAGTTTCTATTTCAAATGCATTTCACTTAAAAATCAAAAAAATTGATTTTTTTATATTTCTGACTTTGAAAAAAATATCGAAATTTTTCTTTCAACTTTTCTTTATTTATTATGAAAATTTAATTTTTCAGTTGATTTTTCATTTTTCTTTCAACTTTTCTTTATTTATTATGAAAATTTAATTTTTCAGTTGATTTTTCATTTTTCTTTCAACTTTTCTTTATTTATTATGAAAATTAAATTTTTCAGTTGATTTTTCATTTTTGGGACTTAGAAAAATTTTCGATTTTTTTTCTCATATAATCTGACCTTCTATGGAATTGTTCATTTTTACACTTCTCATAATATACCTTTTAAACACACAAACAGCAAATGGCATTCTAGCGGGACTATATTTTTTCCAATTGATTTTTTTATATTTCTGACTATTTCTGACTATTTCTGACTTTGAAAAAAATATCGAAATTTTTCTTTCAACTTTTCTTTATTTATTATGAAAATTTAATTTTTCAGTTGATTTTTCATTTTTCTTTCAACTTTTCTTTATTTATTATGAAAATTAAATTTTTCAGTTGATTTTTCATTTTTGGGACTTAGAAAAATTTTCGAAATTTTCAAGAAAAAAAATTTTTCACATACACCTCAGTTTCATTGAGAAGTTTCTATTTCAAATGCATTTCACTTAAAAATCAAAAAAATTGATTTTTTTATATTTCTGACTTTGAAAAAAATATCGAAATTTTTCTTTCAACTTTTCTTTATTTATTATGAAAATTTAATTTTTCAGTTGATTTTTCATTTTTCTTTCAACTTTTCTTTATTTATTATGAAAATTTAATTTTTCAGTTGATTTTTCATTTTTCTTTCAACTTTTCTTTATTTATTATGAAAATTAAATTTTTCAGTTGATTCTTCATTTTTGGGACTTAGAAAAATTTTCGATTTTTTTTCTCATATAATCTGACCTTCTATGGAATTGTTCATTTTTACACTTCTCATAATATACCTTTTAAACACACAAACAGCAAATGGCATTCTAGCGGGACTATATTTTTTCCAATTGATTTTTTTATATTTCTGACTATTTCTGACTTTGAAAAAAATATCGAAATTTTTCTTTCAACTTTTCTTTATTTATTATGAAAATTTAATTTTTCAGTTGATTTTTCATTTTTCTTTCAACTTTTCTTTATTTATTATGAAAATTAAATTTTTCAGTTGATTCTTCATTTTTGGGACTTAGAAAAATTTTCGATTTTTTTTCTCATATAATCTGACCTTCTATGGAATTGTTCATTTTTACACTTCTCATAATATACCTTTTAAACACACAAACAGCAAATGGCATTCTAGCGGGACTATATTTTTTCCAATTGATTTTTTTATATTTCTGACTATTTCTGACTATTTCTGACTTTGAAAAAAATATCGAAATTTTTCTTTCAACTTTTCTTTATTTATTATGAAAATTTAATTTTTCAGTTGATTTTTCATTTTTCTTTCAACTTTTCTTTATTTATTATGAAAATTAAATTTTTCAGTTGATTTTTCATTTTTGGGACTTAGAAAAATTTTCGAAATTTTCAAGAAAAAAAATTTTTCACATACACCTCAGTTTCATTGAGAAGTTTCTATTTCAAATGCATTTCACTTAAAAATCAAAAAAATTGATTTTTTTATATTTCTGACTTTGAAAAAAATATCGAAATTTTTCTTTCAACTTTTCTTTATTTATTATGAAAATTTAATTTTTCAGTTGATTTTTCATTTTTCTTTCAACTTTTCTTTATTTATTATGAAAATTTAATTTTTCAGTTGATTTTTCATTTTTCTTTCAACTTTTCTTTATTTATTATGAAAATTAAATTTTTCAGTTGATTTTTCATTTTTGGGACTTAGAAAAATTTTCGATTTTTTTTCTCATATAATCTGACCTTCTATGGAATTGTTCATTTTTACACTTCTCATAATATACCTTTTAAACACACAAACAGCAAATGGCATTCTAGCGGGACTATATTTTTTCCAATTGATTTTTTTATATTTCTGACTATTTCTGACTATTTCTGACTTTGAAAAAAATATCGAAATTTTTCTTTCAACTTTTCTTTATTTATTATGAAAATTTAATTTTTCAGTTGATTTTTCATTTTTCTTTCAACTTTTCTTTATTTATTATGAAAATTAAATTTTTCAGTTGATTTTTCATTTTTGGGACTTAAAAAAATTTTCGAAATTTTCAAGAAAAAAAATTTTTCACATACACCTCAGTTTCATTGAGAAGTTTCTATTTCAAATGCATTTCACTTAAAAATCAAAAAAATTGATTTTTTTATATTTCTGACTTTGAAAAAAATATCGAAATTTTTCTTTCAACTTTTCTTTATTTATTATGAAAATTTAATTTTTCAGTTGATTTTTCATTTTTCTTTCAACTTTTCTTTATTTATTATGAAAATTTAATTTTTCAGTTGATTTTTCATTTTTCTTTCAACTTTTCTTTATTTATTATGAAAATTAAATTTTTCAGTTGATTCTTCATTTTTGGGACTTAGAAAAATTTTCGATTTTTTTTCTCATATAATCTGACCTTCTATGGAATTGTTCATTTTTACACTTCTCATAATATACCTTTTAAACACACAAACAGCAAATGGCATTCTAGCGGGACTATATTTTTTCCAATTGATTTTTTTATATTTCTGACTATTTCTGACTATTTCTGACTTTGAAAAAAATATCGAAATTTTTCTTTCAACTTTTCTTTATTTATTATGAAAATTTAATTTTTCAGTTGATTTTTCATTTTTCTTTCAACTTTTCTTTATTTATTATGAAAATTAAATTTTTCAGTTGATTTTTCATTTTTGGGACTTAGAAAAATTTTCGAAATTTTCAAGAAAAAAAATTTTTCACATACACCTCAGTTTCATTGAGAAGTTTCTATTTCAAATGTATTTCACTTAAAAATCAAAAAAATTGATTTTTTTATATTTCTGACTTTGAAAAAAATATCGAAATTTTTCTTTCAACTTTTCTTTATTTATTATGAAAATTTAATTTTTCAGTTGATTTTTCATTTTTCTTTCAACTTTTCTTTATTTATTATGAAAATTAAATTTTTCAGTTGATTTTTCATTTTTGGGACTTAGAAAAATTTTCGATTTTTTTTCTCATATAATCTGACCTTCTATGGAATTGTTCATTTTTACACTTCTCATAATATACCTTTTAAACACACAAACAGCAAATGGCATTCTAGCGGGACTATATTTTTTCCAATTGATTTTTTTATATTTCTGACTATTTCTGACTATTTCTGACTTTGAAAAAAATATCGAAATTTTTCTTTCAACTTTTCTTTATTTATTATGAAAATTTAATTTTTCAGTTGATTTTTCATTTTTCTTTCAACTTTTCTTTATTTATTATGAAAATTTAATTTTTCAGTTGATTTTTCATTTTTCTTTCAACTTTTCTTTATTTATTATGAAAATTAAATTTTTCAGTTGATTCTTCATTTTTGGGACTTAGAAAAATTTTCGATTTTTTTTCTCATATAATCTGACCTTCTATGGAATTGTTCATTTTTACACTTCTCATAATATACCTTTTAAACACACAAACAGCAAATGGCATTCTAGCGGGACTATATTTTTTCCAATTGATTTTTTTATATTTCTGACTATTTCTGACTATTTCTGACTTTGAAAAAAATATCGAAATTTTTCTTTCAACTTTTCTTTATTTATTATGAAAATTTAATTTTTCAGTTGATTTTTCATTTTTCTTTCAACTTTTCTTTATTTATTATGAAAATTTAATTTTTCAGTTGATTTTTCATTTTTCTTTCAACTTTTCTTTATTTATTATGAAAATTAAATTTTTCAGTTGATTTTTCATTTTTGGGACTTAGAAAAATTTTCGAAATTTTCAAGAAAAAAAATTTTTCACATACACCTCAGTTTCATTGAGAAGTTTCTATTTCAAATGCATTTCACTTAAAAATCAAAAAAATTGATTTTTTTATATTTCTGACTTTGAAAAAAATATCGAAATTTTTCTTTCAACTTTTCTTTATTTATTATGAAAATTTAATTTTTCAGTTGATTTTTCATTTTTCTTTCAACTTTTCTTTATTTATTATGAAAATTTAATTTTTCAGTTGATTTTTCATTTTTCTTTCAACTTTTCTTTATTTATTATGAAAATTAAATTTTTCAGTTGATTTTTCATTTTTGGGACTTAGAAAAATTTTCGATTTTTTTTCTCATATAATCTGACCTTCTATGGAATTGTTCATTTTTACACTTCTCATAATATACCTTTTAAACACACAAACAGCAAATGGCATTCTAGCGGGACTATATTTTTTCCAATTGATTTTTTTATATTTCTGACTATTTCTGACTATTTCTGACTTTGAAAAAAATATCGAAATTTTTCTTTCAACTTTTCTTTATTTATTATGAAAATTTAATTTTTCAGTTGATTTTTCATTTTTCTTTCAACTTTTCTTTATTTATTATGAAAATTTAATTTTTCAGTTGATTTTTCATTTTTCTTTCAACTTTTCTTTATTTATTATGAAAATTAAATTTTTCAGTTGATTCTTCATTTTTGGGACTTAGAAAAATTTTCGATTTTTTTTCTCATATAATCTGACCTTCTATGGAATTGTTCATTTTTACACTTCTCATAATATACCTTTTAAACACACAAACAGCAAATGGCATTCTAGCGGGACTATATTTTTTCCAATTGATTTTTTTATATTTCTGACTATTTCTGACTATTTCTGACTTTGAAAAAAATATCGAAATTTTTCTTTCAACTTTTCTTTATTTATTATGAAAATTTAATTTTTCAGTTGATTTTTCATTTTTCTTTCAACTTTTCTTTATTTATTATGAAAATTTAATTTTTCAGTTGATTTTTCATTTTTCTTTCAACTTTTCTTTATTTATTATGAAAATTAAATTTTTCAGTTGATTTTTCATTTTTGGGACTTAGAAAAATTTTCGAAATTTTCAAGAAAAAAAATTTTTCACATACACCTCAGTTTCATTGAGAAGTTTCTATTTCAAATGCATTTCACTTAAAAATCAAAAAAATTGATTTTTTTATATTTCTGACTTTGAAAAAAATATCGAAATTTTTCTTTCAACTTTTCTTTATTTATTATGAAAATTTAATTTTTCAGTTGATTTTTCATTTTTCTTTCAACTTTTCTTTATTTATTATGAAAATTTAATTTTTCAGTTGATTTTTCATTTTTCTTTCAACTTTTCTTTATTTATTATGAAAATTAAATTTTTCAGTTGATTTTTCATTTTTGGGACTTAGAAAAATTTTCGATTTTTTTTCTCATATAATCTGACCTTCTATGGAATTGTTCATTTTTACACTTCTCATAATATACCTTTTAAACACACAAACAGCAAATGGCATTCTAGCGGGACTATATTTTTTCCAATTGATTTTTTTATATTTTTGACTATTTCTGACTATTTCTGACTTTGAAAAAAATATCGAAATTTTTCTTTCAACTTTTCTTTATTTATTATGAAAATTTAATTTTTCAGTTGATTTTTCATTTTTCTTTCAACTTTTCTTTATTTATTATGAAAATTAAATTTTTCAGTTGATTTTTCATTTTTGGGACTTAGAAAAATTTTCGAAATTTTCAAGAAAAAAAATTTTTCACATACACCTCAGTTTCATTGAGAAGTTTCTATTTCAAATGCATTTCACTTAAAAATCAAAAAAATTGATTTTTTTATATTTCTGACTTTGAAAAAAATATCGAAATTTTTCTTTCAACTTTTCTTTATTTATTATGAAAATTTAATTTTTCAGTTGATTTTTCATTTTTCTTTCAACTTTTCTTTATTTATTATGAAAATTTAATTTTTCAGTTGATTTTTCATTTTTCTTTCAACTTTTCTTTATTTATTATGAAAATTAAATTTTTCAGTTGATTCTTCATTTTTGGGACTTAGAAAAATTTTCGATTTTTTTTCTCATATAATCTGACCTTCTATGGAATTGTTCATTTTTACACTTCTCATAATATACCTTTTAAACACACAAACAGCAAATGGCATTCTAGCGGGACTATATTTTTTCCAATTGATTTTTTTATATTTCTGACTATTTCTGACTATTTCTGACTTTGAAAAAAATATCGAAATTTTTCTTTCAACTTTTCTTTATTTATTATGAAAATTTAATTTTTCAGTTGATTTTTCATTTTTCTTTCAACTTTTCTTTATTTATTATGAAAATTAAATTTTTCAGTTGATTTTTCATTTTTGGGACTTAGAAAAATTTTCGAAATTTTCAAGAAAAAAAATTTTTCACATACACCTCAGTTTCATTGAGAAGTTTCTATTTCAAATGCATTTCACTTAAAAATCAAAAAAATTGATTTTTTTATATTTCTGACTTTGAAAAAAATATCGAAATTTTTCTTTCAACTTTTCTTTATTTATTATGAAAATTTAATTTTTCAGTTGATTTTTCATTTTTCTTTCAACTTTTCTTTATTTATTATGAAAATTAAATTTTTCAGTTGATTTTTCATTTTTGGGACTTAGAAAAATTTTCGATTTTTTTTCTCATATAATCTGACCTTCTATGGAATTGTTCATTTTTACACTTCTCATAATATACCTTTTAAACACACAAACAGCAAATGGCATTCTAGCGGGACTATATTTTTTCCAATTGATTTTTTTATATTTCTGACTATTTCTGACTATTTCTGACTTTGAAAAAAATATCGAAATTTTTCTTTCAACTTTTCTTTATTTATTATGAAAATTTAATTTTTCAGTTGATTTTTCATTTTTCTTTCAACTTTTCTTTATTTATTATGAAAATTAAATTTTTCAGTTGATTTTTCATTTTTGGGACTTAGAAAAATTTTCGAAATTTTCAAGAAAAAAAATTTTTCACATACACCTCAGTTTCATTGAGAAGTTTCTATTTCAAATGCATTTCACTTAAAAATCAAAAAAGTTGATTTTTTTATATTTCTGACTTTGAAAAAAATATCGAAATTTTTCTTTCAACTTTTCTTTATTTATTATGAAAATTTAATTTTTCAGTTGATTTTTCATTTTTCTTTCAACTTTTCTTTATTTATTATGAAAATTTAATTTTTCAGTTGATTTTTCATTTTTCTTTCAACTTTTCTTTATTTATTATGAAAATTAAATTTTTCAGTTGATTTTTCATTTTTGGGACTTAGAAAAATTTTCGATTTTTTTTCTCATATAATCTGACCTTCTATGGAATTGTTCATTTTTACACTTCTCATAATATACCTTTTAAACACACAAACAGCAAATGGCATTCTAGCGGGACTATATTTTTTCCAATTGATTTTTTTATATTTCTGACTATTTCTGACTATTTCTGACTTTGAAAAAAATATCGAAATTTTTCTTTCAACTTTTCTTTATTTATTATGAAAATTTAATTTTTCAGTTGATTTTTCATTTTTCTTTCAACTTTTCTTTATTTATTATGAAAATTAAATTTTTCAGTTGATTTTTCATTTTTGGGACTTAGAAAAATTTTCGAAATTTTCAAGAAAAAAAATTTTTCACATACACCTCAGTTTCATTGAGAAGTTTCTATTTCAAATGCATTTCACTTAAAAATCAAAAAAGTTGATTTTTTTATATTTCTGACTTTGAAAAAAATATCGAAATTTTTCTTTCAACTTTTCTTTATTTATTATGAAAATTTAATTTTTCAGTTGATTTTTCATTTTTCTTTCAACTTTTCTTTATTTATTATGAAAATTTAATTTTTCAGTTGATTTTTCATTTTTCTTTCAACTTTTCTTTATTTATTATGAAAATTAAATTTTTCAGTTGATTTTTCATTTTTGGGACTTAGAAAAATTTTCGATTTTTTTTCTCATATAATCTGACCTTCTATGGAATTGTTCATTTTTACACTTCTCATAATATACCTTTTAAACACACAAACAGCAAATGGCATTCTAGCGGGACTATATTTTTTCCAATTGATTTTTTTATATTTCTGACTATTTCTGACTATTTCTGACTTTGAAAAAAATATCGAAATTTTTCTTTCAACTTTTCTTTATTTATTATGAAAATTTAATTTTTCAGTTGATTTTTCATTTTTCTTTCAACTTTTCTTTATTTATTATGAAAATTTAATTTTTCAGTTGATTTTTCATTTTTCTTTCAACTTTTCTTTATTTATTATGAAAATTAAATTTTTCAGTTGATTTTTCATTTTTGGGACTTAGAAAAATTTTCGAAATTTTCAAGAAAAAAAATTTTTCACATACACCTCAGTTTCATTGAGAAGTTTCTATTTCAAATGCATTTCACTTAAAAATCAAAAAAATTGATTTTTTTATATTTCTGACTTTGAAAAAAATATCGAAATTTTTCTTTCAACTTTTCTTTATTTATTATGAAAATTTAATTTTTCAGTTGATTTTTCATTTTTCTTTCAACTTTTCTTTATTTATTATGAAAATTTAATTTTTCAGTTGATTTTTCATTTTTCTTTCAACTTTTCTTTATTTATTATGAAAATTAAATTTTTCAGTTGATTTTTCATTTTTGGGACTTAGAAAAATTTTCGATTTTTTTTCTCATATAATCTGACCTTCTATGGAATTGTTCATTTTTACACTTCTCATAATATACCTTTTAAACACACAAACAGCAAATGGCATTCTAGCGGGACTATATTTTTTCCAATTGATTTTTTTATATTTTTGACTATTTCTGACTATTTCTGACTTTGAAAAAAATATCGAAATTTTTCTTTCAACTTTTCTTTATTTATTATGAAAATTTAATTTTTCAGTTGATTTTTCATTTTTCTTTCAACTTTTCTTTATTTATTATGAAAATTAAATTTTTCAGTTGATTTTTCATTTTTGGGACTTAGAAAAATTTTCGAAATTTTCAAGAAAAAAAATTTTTCACATACACCTCAGTTTCATTGAGAAGTTTCTATTTCAAATGCATTTCACTTAAAAATCAAAAAAATTGATTTTTTTATATTTCTGACTTTGAAAAAAATATCGAAATTTTTCTTTCAACTTTTCTTTATTTATTATGAAAATTTAATTTTTCAGTTGATTTTTCATTTTTCTTTCAACTTTTCTTTATTTATTATGAAAATTTAATTTTTCAGTTGATTTTTCATTTTTCTTTCAACTTTTCTTTATTTATTATGAAAATTAAATTTTTCAGTTGATTCTTCATTTTTGGGACTTAGAAAAATTTTCGATTTTTTTTCTCATATAATCTGACCTTCTATGGAATTGTTCATTTTTACACTTCTCATAATATACCTTTTAAACACACAAACAGCAAATGGCATTCTAGCGGGACTATATTTTTTCCAATTGATTTTTTTATATTTCTGACTATTTCTGACTATTTCTGACTTTGAAAAAAATATCGAAATTTTTCTTTCAACTTTTCTTTATTTATTATGAAAATTTAATTTTTCAGTTGATTTTTCATTTTTCTTTCAACTTTTCTTTATTTATTATGAAAATTAAATTTTTCAGTTGATTTTTCATTTTTGGGACTTAGAAAAATTTTCGAAATTTTCAAGAAAAAAAATTTTTCACATACACCTCAGTTTCATTGAGAAGTTTCTATTTCAAATGCATTTCACTTAAAAATCAAAAAAATTGATTTTTTTATATTTCTGACTTTGAAAAAAATATCGAAATTTTTCTTTCAACTTTTCTTTATTTATTATGAAAATTTAATTTTTCAGTTGATTTTTCATTTTTCTTTCAACTTTTCTTTATTTATTATGAAAATTAAATTTTTCAGTTGATTTTTCATTTTTGGGACTTAGAAAAATTTTCGATTTTTTTTCTCATATAATCTGACCTTCTATGGAATTGTTCATTTTTACACTTCTCATAATATACCTTTTAAACACACAAACAGCAAATGGCATTCTAGCGGGACTATATTTTTTCCAATTGATTTTTTTATATTTCTGACTATTTCTGACTATTTCTGACTTTGAAAAAAATATCGAAATTTTTCTTTCAACTTTTCTTTATTTATTATGAAAATTTAATTTTTCAGTTGATTTTTCATTTTTCTTTCAACTTTTCTTTATTTATTATGAAAATTAAATTTTTCAGTTGATTTTTCATTTTTGGGACTTAGAAAAATTTTCGAAATTTTCAAGAAAAAAAATTTTTCACATACACCTCAGTTTCATTGAGAAGTTTCTATTTCAAATGCATTTCACTTAAAAATCAAAAAAGTTGATTTTTTTATATTTCTGACTTTGAAAAAAATATCGAAATTTTTCTTTCAACTTTTCTTTATTTATTATGAAAATTTAATTTTTCAGTTGATTTTTCATTTTTCTTTCAACTTTTCTTTATTTATTATGAAAATTTAATTTTTCAGTTGATTTTTCATTTTTCTTTCAACTTTTCTTTATTTATTATGAAAATTAAATTTTTCAGTTGATTTTTCATTTTTGGGACTTAGAAAAATTTTCGATTTTTTTTCTCATATAATCTGACCTTCTATGGAATTGTTCATTTTTACACTTCTCATAATATACCTTTTAAACACACAAACAGCAAATGGCATTCTAGCGGGACTATATTTTTTCCAATTGATTTTTTTATATTTCTGACTATTTCTGACTATTTCTGACTTTGAAAAAAATATCGAAATTTTTCTTTCAACTTTTCTTTATTTATTATGAAAATTTAATTTTTCAGTTGATTTTTCATTTTTCTTTCAACTTTTCTTTATTTATTATGAAAATTAAATTTTTCAGTTGATTTTTCATTTTTGGGACTTAGAAAAATTTTCGAAATTTTCAAGAAAAAAAATTTTTCACATACACCTCAGTTTCATTGAGAAGTTTCTATTTCAAATGCATTTCACTTAAAAATCAAAAAAGTTGATTTTTTTATATTTCTGACTTTGAAAAAAATATCGAAATTTTTCTTTCAACTTTTCTTTATTTATTATGAAAATTTAATTTTTCAGTTGATTTTTCATTTTTCTTTCAACTTTTCTTTATTTATTATGAAAATTAAATTTTTCAGTTGATTTTTCATTTTTCTTTCAACTTTTCTTTATTTATTATGAAAATTAAATTTTTCAGTTGATTTTTCATTTTTGGGACTTAGAAAAATTTTCGATTTTTTTTCTCATATAATCTGACCTTCTATGGAATTGTTCATTTTTACACTTCTCATAATATACCTTTTAAACACACAAACAGCAAATGGCATTCTAGCGGGACTTAGAAAAATTTTCGAAATTTTCAAGAAAAAAAATTTTTGACATACACCTCAGTTTCATTGAGAAGTCTCTATTTCAAATGAATTCCACTTAAAAATCATATATATATTTTTTCCAATTGATTTTTTTATATTTCTGACTATTTCTGACTTTGAAAAAAATATCGAAATTTTTCTTTCAACTTTTCTTTATTTATTATGAAAATTTAATTTTTCAGTTGATTTTTCATTTTTCTTTCAACTTTTCTTTATTTATTATGAAAATTAAATTTTTCAGTTGATTCTTCATTTTTGGGACTTAGAAAAATTTTCGATTTTTTTTCTCATATAATCTGACCTTCTATGGAATTGTTCATTTTTACACTTCTCATAATATACCTTTTAAA
Source organism: Volucella zonaria (assembly GCA_963966105.1). NCBI lineage: Eukaryota > Metazoa > Arthropoda > Insecta > Diptera > Syrphidae > Volucella > Volucella zonaria. The sequence continues at coordinate 1,054,577 of CAWYQB010000247.1, read as the reverse complement.
CACACAAACAGCAAATGGCATTCTAGCGGGACTATATTTTTTCCAATTGATTTTTTTATATTTCTGACTATTTCTGACTATTTCTGACTTTGAAAAAAATATCGAAATTTTTCTTTCAACTTTTCTTTATTTATTATGAAAATTTAATTTTTCAGTTGATTTTTCATTTTTCTTTCAACTTTTCTTTATTTATTATGAAAATTAAATTTTTCAGTTGATTTTTCATTTTTGGGACTTAGAAAAATTTTCGAAATTTTCAAGAAAAAAAATTTTTCACATACACCTCAGTTTCATTGAGAAGTTTCTATTTCAAATGCATTTCACTTAAAAATCAAAAAAATTGATTTTTTTATATTTCTGACTTTGAAAAAAATATCGAAATTTTTCTTTCAACTTTTCTTTATTTATTATGAAAATTTAATTTTTCAGTTGATTTTTCATTTTTCTTTCAACTTTTCTTTATTTATTATGAAAATTTAATTTTTCAGTTGATTTTTCATTTTTCTTTCAACTTTGCTTTATTTATTATGAAAATTAAATTTTTCAGTTAATTTTTCATTTTTGGGACTTAGAAAAATTTTCGAAATTTTCAAGAAAAAAAATTTTTCACATACACCTCAGTTTCATTGAGAAGTTTCTATTTCAAATGCATTTCACTTAAAAATCAAAAAAATTGATTTTTTTATATTTCTGACTTTGAAAAAAATATCGAAATTTTTCTTTCAACTTTTCTTTATTTATTATGAAAATTTAATTTTTCAGTTGATTTTTCATTTTTCTTTCAACTTTTCTTTATTTATTATGAAAATTTAATTTTTCAGTTGATTTTTCATTTTTCTTTCAACTTTTCTTTATTTATTATGAAAATTAAATTTTTCAGTTGATTTTTCATTTTTGGGACTTAGAAAAATTTTCGATTTTTTTTCTCATATAATCTGACCTTCTATGGAATTGTTCATTTTTACACTTCTCATAATATACCTTTTAAACACACAAACAGCAAATGGCATTCTAGCGGGACTTAGAAAAATTTTCGAAATTTTCAAGAAAAAAAATTTTTGACATACACCTCAGTTTCATTGAGAAGTCTCTATTTCAAATGAATTCCACTTAAAAATCATATATATATTTTTTCCAATTGATTTTTTTATATTTCTGACTATTTCTGACTTTGAAAAAAATATCGAAATTTTTCTTTCAACTTTTCTTTATTTATTATGAAAATTTAATTTTTCAGTTGATTTTTCATTTTTCTTTCAACTTTTCTTTATTTATTATGAAAATTAAATTTTTCAGTTGATTCTTCATTTTTGGGACTTAGAAAAATTTTCGATTTTTTTTCTCATATAATCTGACCTTCTATGGAATTGTTCATTTTTACACTTCTCATAATATACCTTTTAAACACACAAACAGCAAATGGCATTCTAGCGGGACTATATTTTTTCCAATTGATTTTTTTATATTTCTGACTATTTCTGACTATTTCTGACTTTGAAAAAAATATCGAAATTTTTCTTTCAACTTTTCTTTATTTATTATGAAAATTTAATTTTTCAGTTGATTTTTCATTTTTCTTTCAACTTTTCTTTATTTATTATGAAAATTAAATTTTTCAGTTGATTTTTCATTTTTGGGACTTAGAAAAATTTTCGAAATTTTCAAGAAAAAAAATTTTTCACATACACCTCAGTTTCATTGAGAAGTTTCTATTTCAAATGCATTTCACTTAAAAATCAAAAAAATTGATTTTTTTATATTTCTGACTTTGAAAAAAATATCGAAATTTTTCTTTCAACTTTTCTTTATTTATTATGAAAATTTAATTTTTCAGTTGATTTTTCATTTTTCTTTCAACTTTTCTTTATTTATTATGAAAATTTAATTTTTCAGTTGATTTTTCATTTTTCTTTCAACTTTTCTTTATTTATTATGAAAATTAAATTTTTCAGTTGATTTTTCATTTTTGGGACTTAGAAAAATTTTCGATTTTTTTTCTCATATAATCTGACCTTCTATGGAATTGTTCATTTTTACACTTCTCATAATATACCTTTTAAACACACAAACAGCAAATGGCATTCTAGCGGGACTATATTTTTTCCAATTGATTTTTTTATATTTCTGACTATTTCTGACTATTTCTGACTTTGAAAAAAATATCGAAATTTTTCTTTCAACTTTTCTTTATTTATTATGAAAATTTAATTTTTCAGTTGATTTTTCATTTTTCTTTCAACTTTTCTTTATTTATTATGAAAATTAAATTTTTCAGTTGATTTTTCATTTTTGGGACTTAGAAAAATTTTCGAAATTTTCAAGAAAAAAAATTTTTCACATACACCTCAGTTTCATTGAGAAGTTTCTATTTCAAATGCATTTCACTTAAAAATCAAAAAAATTGATTTTTTTATATTTCTGACTTTGAAAAAAATATCGAAATTTTTCTTTCAACTTTTCTTTATTTATTATGAAAATTTAATTTTTCAGTTGATTTTTCATTTTTCTTTCAACTTTTCTTTATTTATTATGAAAATTTAATTTTTCAGTTGATTTTTCATTTTTCTTTCAACTTTTCTTTATTTATTATGAAAATTAAATTTTTCAGTTGATTCTTCATTTTTGGGACTTAGAAAAATTTTCGATTTTTTTCTCATATAATCTGACCTTCTATGGAATTGTTCATTTTTACACTTCTCATAATATACCTTTTAAACACACAAACAGCAAATGGCATTCTAGCGGGACTATATTTTTTCCAATTGATTTTTTTATATTTCTGACTATTTCTGACTATTTCTGACTTTGAAAAAAATATCGAAATTTTTCTTTCAACTTTTCTTTATTTATTATGAAAATTTAATTTTTCAGTTGATTTTTCATTTTTCTTTCAACTTTTCTTTATTTATTATGAAAATTAAATTTTTCAGTTGATTTTTCATTTTTGGGACTTAGAAAAATTTTCGAAATTTTCAAGAAAAAAAATTTTTCACATACACCTCAGTTTCATTGAGAAGTTTCTATTTCAAATGCATTTCACTTAAAAATCAAAAAAATTGATTTTTTTATATTTCTGACTTTGAAAAAAATATCGAAATTTTTCTTTCAACTTTTCTTTATTTATTATGAAAATTTAATTTTTCAGTTGATTTTTCATTTTTCTTTCAACTTTTCTTTATTTATTATGAAAATTTAATTTTTCAGTTGATTTTTCATTTTTCTTTCAACTTTTCTTTATTTATTATGAAAATTAAATTTTTCAGTTGATTTTTCATTTTTGGGACTTAGAAAAATTTTCGATTTTTTTTCTCATATAATCTGACCTTCTATGGAATTGTTCATTTTTACACTTCTCATAATATACCTTTTAAACACACAAACAGCAAATGGCATTCTAGCGGGACTATATTTTTTCCAATTGATTTTTTTATATTTCTGACTATTTCTGACTTTGAAAAAAATATCGAAATTTTTCTTTCAACTTTTCTTTATTTATTATGAAAATTTAATTTTTCAGTTGATTTTTCATTTTTCTTTCAACTTTTCTTTATTTATTATGAAAATTAAATTTTTCAGTTGATTCTTCATTTTTGGGACTTAGAAAAATTTTCGATTTTTTTTCTCATATAATCTGACCTTCTATGGAATTGTTCATTTTTACACTTCTCATAATATACCTTTTAAACACACAAACAGCAAATGGCATTCTAGCGGGACTATATTTTTTCCAATTGATTTTTTTATATTTCTGACTATTTCTGACTATTTCTGACTATTTCTGACTTTGAAAAAAATATCGAAATTTTTCTTTCAACTTTTCTTTATTTATTATGAAAATTTAATTTTTCAGTTGATTTTTCATTTTTCTTTCAACTTTTCTTTATTTATTATGAAAATTAAATTTTTCAGTTGATTTTTCATTTTTGGGACTTAGAAAAATTTTCGAAATTTTCAAGAAAAAAAATTTTTCACATACACCTCAGTTTCATTGAGAAGTTTCTATTTCAAATGCATTTCACTTAAAAATCAAAAAAATTGATTTTTTTATATTTCTGACTTTGAAAAAAATATCGAAATTTTTCTTTCAACTTTTCTTTATTTATTATGAAAATTTAATTTTTCAGTTGATTTTTCATTTTTCTTTCAACTTTTCTTTATTTATTATGAAAATTTAATTTTTCAGTTGATTTTTCATTTTTCTTTCAACTTTTCTTTATTTATTATGAAAATTAAATTTTTCAGTTGATTTTTCATTTTTGGGACTTAGAAAAATTTTCGATTTTTTTTCTCATATAATCTGACCTTCTATGGAATTGTTCATTTTTACACTTCTCATAATATACCTTTTAAACACACAAACAGCAAATGGCATTCTAGCGGGACTATATTTTTTCCAATTGATTTTTTTATATTTCTGACTATTTCTGACTATTTCTGACTTTGAAAAAAATATCGAAATTTTTCTTTCAACTTTTCTTTATTTATTATGAAAATTTAATTTTTCAGTTGATTTTTCATTTTTCTTTCAACTTTTCTTTATTTATTATGAAAATTAAATTTTTCAGTTGATTTTTCATTTTTGGGACTTAGAAAAATTTTCGAAATTTTCAAGAAAAAAAATTTTTCACATACACCTCAGTTTCATTGAGAAGTTTCTATTTCAAATGCATTTCACTTAAAAATCAAAAAAATTGATTTTTTTATATTTCTGACTTTGAAAAAAATATCGAAATTTTTCTTTCAACTTTTCTTTATTTATTATGAAAATTTAATTTTTCAGTTGATTTTTCATTTTTCTTTCAACTTTTCTTTATTTATTATGAAAATTTAATTTTTCAGTTGATTTTTCATTTTTCTTTCAACTTTTCTTTATTTATTATGAAAATTAAATTTTTCAGTTGATTCTTCATTTTTGGGACTTAGAAAAATTTTCGATTTTTTTTCTCATATAATCTGACCTTCTATGGAATTGTTCATTTTTACACTTCTCATAATATACCTTTTAAACACACAAACAGCAAATGGCATTCTAGCGGGACTATATTTTTTCCAATTGATTTTTTTATATTTCTGACTATTTCTGACTATTTCTGACTTTGAAAAAAATATCGAAATTTTTCTTTCAACTTTTCTTTATTTATTATGAAAATTTAATTTTTCAGTTGATTTTTCATTTTTCTTTCAACTTTTCTTTATTTATTATGAAAATTAAATTTTTCAGTTGATTTTTCATTTTTGGGACTTAGAAAAATTTTCGATTTTTTTTCTCATATAATCTGACCTTCTATGGAATTGTTCATTTTTACACTTCTCATAATATACCTTTTAAACACACAAACAGCAAATGGCATTCTAGCGGGACTATATTTTTTCCAATTGATTTTTTTATATTTCTGACTATTTCTGACTTTGAAAAAAATATCGAAATTTTTCTTTCAACTTTTCTTTATTTATTATGAAAATTTAATTTTTCAGTTGATTTTTCATTTTTCTTTCAACTTTTCTTTATTTATTATGAAAATTAAATTTTTCAGTTGATTCTTCATTTTTGGGACTTAGAAAAATTTTCGATTTTTTTTCTCATATAATCTGACCTTCTATGGAATTGTTCATTTTTACACTTCTCATAATATACCTTTTAAACACACAAACAGCAAATGGCATTCTAGCGGGACTATATTTTTTCCAATTGATTTTTTTATATTTCTGACTATTTCTGACTATTTCTGACTTTGAAAAAAATATCGAAATTTTTCTTTCAACTTTTCTTTATTTATTATGAAAATTTAATTTTTCAGTTGATTTTTCATTTTTCTTTCAACTTTTCTTTATTTATTATGAAAATTAAATTTTTCAGTTGATTTTTCATTTTTGGGACTTAGAAAAATTTTCGAAATTTTCAAGAAAAAAAATTTTTCACATACACCTCAGTTTCATTGAGAAGTTTCTATTTCAAATGCATTTCACTTAAAAATCAAAAAAATTGATTTTTTTATATTTCTGACTTTGAAAAAAATATCGAAATTTTTCTTTCAACTTTTCTTTATTTATTATGAAAATTTAATTTTTCAGTTGATTTTTCATTTTTCTTTCAACTTTTCTTTATTTATTATGAAAATTTAATTTTTCAGTTGATTTTTCATTTTTCTTTCAACTTTTCTTTATTTATTATGAAAATTAAATTTTTCAGTTGATTTTTCATTTTTGGGACTTAGAAAAATTTTCGATTTTTTTTCTCATATAATCTGACCTTCTATGGAATTGTTCATTTTTACACTTCTCATAATATACCTTTTAAACACACAAACAGCAAATGGCATTCTAGCGGGACTATATTTTTTCCAATTGATTTTTTTATATTTCTGACTATTTCTGACTTTGAAAAAAATATCGAAATTTTTCTTTCAACTTTTCTTTATTTATTATGAAAATTTAATTTTTCAGTTGATTTTTCATTTTTCTTTCAACTTTTCTTTATTTATTATGAAAATTAAATTTTTCAGTTGATTCTTCATTTTTGGGACTTAGAAAAATTTTCGATTTTTTTTCTCATATAATCTGACCTTCTATGGAATTGTTCATTTTTACACTTCTCATAATATACCTTTTAAACACACAAACAGCAAATGGCATTCTAGCGGGACTATATTTTTTCCAATTGATTTTTTTATATTTCTGACTATTTCTGACTATTTCTGACTTTGAAAAAAATATCGAAATTTTTCTTTCAACTTTTCTTTATTTATTATGAAAATTTAATTTTTCAGTTGATTTTTCATTTTTCTTTCAACTTTTCTTTATTTATTATGAAAATTAAATTTTTCAGTTGATTTTTCATTTTTGGGACTTAGAAAAATTTTCGAAATTTTCAAGAAAAAAAATTTTTCACATACACCTCAGTTTCATTGAGAAGTTTCTATTTCAAATGCATTTCACTTAAAAATCAAAAAAATTGATTTTTTTATATTTCTGACTTTGAAAAAAATATCGAAATTTTTCTTTCAACTTTTCTTTATTTATTATGAAAATTTAATTTTTCAGTTGATTTTTCATTTTTGGGACTTAGAAAAATTTTCGATTTTTTTTCTCATATAATCTGACCTTCTATGGAATTGTTCATTTTTACACTTCTCATAATATACCTTTTAAACACACAAACAGCAAATGGCATTCTAGCGGGACTATATTTTTTCCAATTGATTTTTTTATATTTCTGACTATTTCTGACTTTGAAAAAAATATCGAAATTTTTCTTTCAACTTTTCTTTATTTATTATGAAAATTTAATTTTTCAGTTGATTTTTCATTTTTCTTTCAACTTTTCTTTATTTATTATGAAAATTAAATTTTTCAGTTGATTCTTCATTTTTGGGACTTAGAAAAATTTTCGATTTTTTTTCTCATATAATCTGACCTTCTATGGAATTGTTCATTTTTACACTTCTCATAATATACCTTTTAAACACACAAACAGCAAATGGCATTCTAGCGGGACTATATTTTTTCCAATTGATTTTTTTATATTTCTGACTATTTCTGACTATTTCTGACTTTGAAAAAAATATCGAAATTTTTCTTTCAACTTTTCTTTATTTATTATGAAAATTTAATTTTTCAGTTGATTTTTCATTTTTCTTTCAACTTTTCTTTATTTATTATGAAAATTAAATTTTTCAGTTGATTTTTCATTTTTGGGACTTAGAAAAATTTTCGAAATTTTCAAGAAAAAAAATTTTTCACATACACCTCAGTTTCATTGAGAAGTTTCTATTTCAAATGCATTTCACTTAAAAATCAAAAAAATTGATTTTTTTATATTTCTGACTTTGAAAAAAATATCGAAATTTTTCTTTCAACTTTTCTTTATTTATTATGAAAATTTAATTTTTCAGTTGATTTTTCATTTTTGGGACTTAGAAAAATTTTCGATTTTTTTTCTCATATAATCTGACCTTCTATGGAATTGTTCATTTTTACACTTCTCATAATATACCTTTTAAACACACAAACAGCAAATGGCATTCTAGCGGGACTATATTTTTTCCAATTGATTTTTTTATATTTCTGACTATTTCTGACTTTGAAAAAAATATCGAAATTTTTCTTTCAACTTTTCTTTATTTATTATGAAAATTTAATTTTTCAGTTGATTTTTCATTTTTCTTTCAACTTTTCTTTATTTATTATGAAAATTAAATTTTTCAGTTGATTCTTCATTTTTGGGACTTAGAAAAATTTTCGATTTTTTTTCTCATATAATCTGACCTTCTATGGAATTGTTCATTTTTACACTTCTCATAATATACCTTTTAAACACACAAACAGCAAATGGCATTCTAGCGGGACTATATTTTTTCCAATTGATTTTTTTATATTTCTGACTATTTCTGACTTTGAAAAAAATATCGAAATTTTTCTTTCAACTTTTCTTTATTTATTATGAAAATTTAATTTTTCAGTTGATTTTTCATTTTTCTTTCAACTTTTCTTTATTTATTATGAAAATTAAATTTTTCAGTTGATTTTTCATTTTTGGGACTTAGAAAAATTTTCGAAATTTTCAAGAAAAAAAATTTTTCACATACACCTCAGTTTCATTGAGAAGTTTCTATTTCAAATGCATTTCACTTAAAAATCAAAAAAATTGATTTTTTTATATTTCTGACTTTGAAAAAAATATCGAAATTTTTCTTTCAACTTTTCTTTATTTATTATGAAAATTTAATTTTTCAGTTGATTTTTCATTTTTCTTTCAACTTTTCTTTATTTATTATGAAAATTAAATTTTTCAGTTGATTTTTCATTTTTGGGACTTAGAAAAATTTTCGAAATTTTCAAGAAAAAAAATTTTTCACATACACCTCAGTTTCATTGAGAAGTTTCTATTTCAAATGCATTTCACTTAAAAATCAAAAAAATTGATTTTTTTATATTTCTGACTTTGAAAAAAATATCGAAATTTTTCTTTCAACTTTTCTTTATTTATTATGAAAATTTAATTTTTCAGTTGATTTTTCATTTTTCTTTCAACTTTTCTTTATTTATTATGAAAATTTAATTTTTCAGTTGATTTTTCATTTTTCTTTCAACTTTTCTTTATTTATTATGAAAATTAAATTTTTCAGTTGATTTTTCATTTTTGGGACTTAGAAAAATTTTCGATTTTTTTTCTCATATAATCTGACCTTCTATGGAATTGTTCATTTTTACACTTCTCATAATATACCTTTTAAACACACAAACAGCAAATGGCATTCTAGCGGGACTATATTTTTTCCAATTGATTTTTTTATATTTCTGACTATTTCTGACTTTGAAAAAAATATCGAAATTTTTCTTTCAACTTTTCTTTATTTATTATGAAAATTTAATTTTTCAGTTGATTTTTCATTTTTCTTTCAACTTTTCTTTATTTATTATGAAAATTAAATTTTTCAGTTGATTCTTCATTTTTGGGACTTAGAAAAATTTTCGATTTTTTTTCTCATATAATCTGACCTTCTATGGAATTGTTCATTTTTACACTTCTCATAATATACCTTTTAAACACACAAACAGCAAATGGCATTCTAGCGGGACTATATTTTTTCCAATTGATTTTTTTATATTTCTGACTATTTCTGACTATTTCTGACTTTGAAAAAAATATCGAAATTTTTCTTTCAACTTTTCTTTATTTATTATGAAAATTTAATTTTTCAGTTGATTTTTCATTTTTCTTTCAACTTTTCTTTATTTATTATGAAAATTAAATTTTTCAGTTGATTTTTCATTTTTGGGACTTAGAAAAATTTTCGAAATTTTCAAGAAAAAAAATTTTTCACATACACCTCAGTTTCATTGAGAAGTTTCTATTTCAAATGCATTTCACTTAAAAATCAAAAAAATTGATTTTTTTATATTTCTGACTTTGAAAAAAATATCGAAATTTTTCTTTCAACTTTTCTTTATTTATTATGAAAATTTAATTTTTCAGTTGATTTTTCATTTTTCTTTCAACTTTTCTTTATTTATTATGAAAATTTAATTTTTCAGTTGATTTTTCATTTTTCTTTCAACTTTTCTTTATTTATTATGAAAATTAAATTTTTCAGTTGATTCTTCATTTTTGGGACTTAGAAAAATTTTCGATTTTTTTTCTCATATAATCTGACCTTCTATGGAATTGTTCATTTTTACACTTCTCATAATATACCTTTTAAACACACAAACAGCAAATGGCATTCTAGCGGGACTATATTTTTTCCAATTGATTTTTTTATATTTCTGACTATTTCTGACTATTTCTGACTTTGAAAAAAATATCGAAATTTTTCTTTCAACTTTTCTTTATTTATTATGAAAATTTAATTTTTCAGTTGATTTTTCATTTTTCTTTCAACTTTTCTTTATTTATTATGAAAATTAAATTTTTCAGTTGATTTTTCATTTTTGGGACTTAGAAAAATTTTCGATTTTTTTTCTCATATAATCTGACCTTCTATGGAATTGTTCATTTTTACACTTCTCATAATATACCTTTTAAACACACAAACAGCAAATGGCATTCTAGCGGGACTATATTTTTTCCAATTGATTTTTTTATATTTCTGACTATTTCTGACTTTGAAAAAAATATCGAAATTTTTCTTTCAACTTTTCTTTATTTATTATGAAAATTTAATTTTTCAGTTGATTTTTCATTTTTCTTTCAACTTTTCTTTATTTATTATGAAAATTAAATTTTTCAGTTGATTCTTCATTTTTGGGACTTAGAAAAATTTTCGATTTTTTTTCTCATATAATCTGACCTTCTATGGAATTGTTCATTTTTACACTTCTCATAATATACCTTTTAAACACACAAACAGCAAATGGCATTCTAGCGGGACTATATTTTTTCCAATTGATTTTTTTATATTTCTGACTATTTCTGACTATTTCTGACTTTGAAAAAAATATCGAAATTTTTCTTTCAACTTTTCTTTATTTATTATGAAAATTTAATTTTTCAGTTGATTTTTCATTTTTCTTTCAACTTTTCTTTATTTATTATGAAAATTAAATTTTTCAGTTGATTTTTCATTTTTGGGACTTAGAAAAATTTTCGAAATTTTCAAGAAAAAAAATTTTTCACATACACCTCAGTTTCATTGAGAAGTTTCTATTTCAAATGCATTTCACTTAAAAATCAAAAAAATTGATTTTTTTATATTTCTGACTTTGAAAAAAATATCGAAATTTTTCTTTCAACTTTTCTTTATTTATTATGAAAATTTAATTTTTCAGTTGATTTTTCATTTTTCTTTCAACTTTTCTTTATTTATTATGAAAATTTAATTTTTCAGTTGATTTTTCATTTTTCTTTCAACTTTTCTTTATTTATTATGAAAATTAAATTTTTCAGTTGATTTTTCATTTTTGGGACTTAGAAAAATTTTCGATTTTTTTTCTCATATAATCTGACCTTCTATGGAATTGTTCATTTTTACACTTCTCATAATATACCTTTTAAACACACAAACAGCAAATGGCATTCTAGCGGGACTATATTTTTTCCAATTGATTTTTTTATATTTCTGACTATTTCTGACTTTGAAAAAAATATCGAAATTTTTCTTTCAACTTTTCTTTATTTATTATGAAAATTTAATTTTTCAGTTGATTTTTCATTTTTCTTTCAACTTTTCTTTATTTATTATGAAAATTAAATTTTTCAGTTGATTCTTCATTTTTGGGACTTAGAAAAATTTTCGATTTTTTTTCTCATATAATCTGACCTTCTATGGAATTGTTCATTTTTACACTTCTCATAATATACCTTTTAAACACACAAACAGCAAATGGCATTCTAGCGGGACTATATTTTTTCCAATTGATTTTTTTATATTTCTGACTATTTCTGACTATTTCTGACTTTGAAAAAAATATCGAAATTTTTCTTTCAACTTTTCTTTATTTATTATGAAAATTTAATTTTTCAGTTGATTTTTCATTTTTCTTTCAACTTTTCTTTATTTATTATGAAAATTAAATTTTTCAGTTGATTTTTCATTTTTGGGACTTAGAAAAATTTTCGAAATTTTCAAGAAAAAAAATTTTTCACATACACCTCAGTTTCATTGAGAAGTTTCTATTTCAAATGCATTTCACTTAAAAATCAAAAAAATTGATTTTTTTATATTTCTGACTTTGAAAAAAATATCGAAATTTTTCTTTCAACTTTTCTTTATTTATTATGAAAATTTAATTTTTCAGTTGATTTTTCATTTTTGGGACTTAGAAAAATTTTCGATTTTTTTTCTCATATAATCTGACCTTCTATGGAATTGTTCATTTTTACACTTCTCATAATATACCTTTTAAACACACAAACAGCAAATGGCATTCTAGCGGGACTATATTTTTTCCAATTGATTTTTTTATATTTCTGACTATTTCTGACTTTGAAAAAAATATCGAAATTTTTCTTTCAACTTTTCTTTATTTATTATGAAAATTTAATTTTTCAGTTGATTTTTCATTTTTCTTTCAACTTTTCTTTATTTATTATGAAAATTAAATTTTTCAGTTGATTCTTCATTTTTGGGACTTAGAAAAATTTTCGATTTTTTTTCTCATATAATCTGACCTTCTATGGAATTGTTCATTTTTACACTTCTCATAATATACCTTTTAAACACACAAACAGCAAATGGCATTCTAGCGGGACTATATTTTTTCCAATTGATTTTTTTATATTTCTGACTATTTCTGACTATTTCTGACTTTGAAAAAAATATCGAAATTTTTCTTTCAACTTTTCTTTATTTATTATGAAAATTTAATTTTTCAGTTGATTTTTCATTTTTCTTTCAACTTTTCTTTATTTATTATGAAAATTAAATTTTTCAGTTGATTTTTCATTTTTGGGACTTAGAAAAATTTTCGAAATTTTCAAGAAAAAAAATTTTTCACATACACCTCAGTTTCATTGAGAAGTTTCTATTTCAAATGCATTTCACTTAAAAATCAAAAAAATTGATTTTTTTATATTTCTGACTTTGAAAAAAATATCGAAATTTTTCTTTCAACTTTTCTTTATTTATTATGAAAATTTAATTTTTCAGTTGATTTTTCATTTTTGGGACTTAGAAAAATTTTCGATTTTTTTTCTCATATAATCTGACCTTCTATGGAATTGTTCATTTTTACACTTCTCATAATATACCTTTTAAACACACAAACAGCAAATGGCATTCTAGCGGGACTATATTTTTTCCAATTGATTTTTTTATATTTCTGACTATTTCTGACTTTGAAAAAAATATCGAAATTTTTCTTTCAACTTTTCTTTATTTATTATGAAAATTTAATTTTTCAGTTGATTTTTCATTTTTCTTTCAACTTTTCTTTATTTATTATGAAAATTAAATTTTTCAGTTGATTCTTCATTTTTGGGACTTAGAAAAATTTTCGATTTTTTTTCTCATATAATCTGACCTTCTATGGAATTGTTCATTTTTACACTTCTCATAATATACCTTTTAAACACACAAACAGCAAATGGCATTCTAGCGGGACTATATTTTTTCCAATTGATTTTTTTATATTTCTGACTATTTCTGACTATTTCTGACTTTGAAAAAAATATCGAAATTTTTCTTTCAACTTTTCTTTATTTATTATGAAAATTTAATTTTTCAGTTGATTTTTCATTTTTCTTTCAACTTTTCTTTATTTATTATGAAAATTAAATTTTTCAGTTGATTTTTCATTTTTGGGACTTAGAAAAATTTTCGAAATTTTCAAGAAAAAAAATTTTTCACATACACCTCAGTTTCATTGAGAAGTTTCTATTTCAAATGCATTTCACTTAAAAATCAAAAAAATTGATTTTTTTATATTTCTGACTTTGAAAAAAATATCGAAATTTTTCTTTCAACTTTTCTTTATTTATTATGAAAATTTAATTTTTCAGTTGATTTTTCATTTTTCTTTCAACTTTTCTTTATTTATTATGAAAATTAAATTTTTCAGTTGATTTTTCATTTTTGGGACTTAGAAAAATTTTCGAAATTTTCAAGAAAAAAAATTTTTCACATACACCTCAGTTTCATTGAGAAGTTTCTATTTCAAATGCATTTCACTTAAAAATCAAAAAAATTGATTTTTTTATATTTCTGACTTTGAAAAAAATATCGAAATTTTTCTTTCAACTTTTCTTTATTTATTATGAAAATTTAATTTTTCAGTTGATTTTTCATTTTTCTTTCAACTTTTCTTTATTTATTATGAAAATTTAATTTTTCAGTTGATTTTTCATTTTTCTTTCAACTTTTCTTTATTTATTATGAAAATTAAATTTTTCAGTTGATTTTTCATTTTTGGGACTTAGAAAAATTTTCGATTTTTTTTCTCATATAATCTGACCTTCTATGGAATTGTTCATTTTTACACTTCTCATAATATACCTTTTAAACACACAAACAGCAAATGGCATTCTAGCGGGACTATATTTTTTCCAATTGATTTTTTTATATTTCTGACTATTTCTGACTTTGAAAAAAATATCGAAATTTTTCTTTCAACTTTTCTTTATTTATTATGAAAATTTAATTTTTCAGTTGATTTTTCATTTTTCTTTCAACTTTTCTTTATTTATTATGAAAATTAAATTTTTCAGTTGATTCTTCATTTTTGGGACTTAGAAAAATTTTCGATTTTTTTTCTCATATAATCTGACCTTCTATGGAATTGTTCATTTTTACACTTCTCATAATATACCTTTTAAACACACAAACAGCAAATGGCATTCTAGCGGGACTATATTTTTTCCAATTGATTTTTTTATATTTCTGACTATTTCTGACTATTTCTGACTTTGAAAAAAATATCGAAATTTTTCTTTCAACTTTTCTTTATTTATTATGAAAATTTAATTTTTCAGTTGATTTTTCATCTTTCTTTCAACTTTTCTTTATTTATTATGAAAATTAAATTTTTCAGTTGATTTTTCATTTTTGGGACTTAGAAAAATTTTCGAAATTTTCAAGAAAAAAAATTTTTCACATACACCTCAGTTTCATTGAGAAGTTTCTATTTCAAATGCATTTCACTTAAAAATCAAAAAAATTGATTTTTTTATATTTCTGACTTTGAAAAAAATATCGAAATTTTTCTTTCAACTTTTCTTTATTTATTATGAAAATTTAATTTTTCAGTTGATTTTTCATTTTTGGGACTTAGAAAAATTTTCGATTTTTTTTCTCATATAATCTGACCTTCTATGGAATTGTTCATTTTTACACTTCTCATAATATACCTTTTAAACACACAAACAGCAAATGGCATTCTAGCGGGACTATATTTTTTCCAATTGATTTTTTTATATTTCTGACTATTTCTGACTTTGAAAAAAATATCGAAATTTTTCTTTCAACTTTTCTTTATTTATTATGAAAATTTAATTTTTCAGTTGATTTTTCATTTTTCTTTCAACTTTTCTTTATTTATTATGAAAATTAAATTTTTCAGTTGATTCTTCATTTTTGGGACTTAGAAAAATTTTCGATTTTTTTTCTCATATAATCTGACCTTCTATGGAATTGTTCATTTTTACACTTCTCATAATATACCTTTTAAACACACAAACAGCAAATGGCATTCTAGCGGGACTATATTTTTTCCAATTGATTTTTTTATATTTCTGACTATTTCTGACTATTTCTGACTTTGAAAAAAATATCGAAATTTTTCTTTCAACTTTTCTTTATTTATTATGAAAATTTAATTTTTCAGTTGATTTTTCATTTTTCTTTCAACTTTTCTTTATTTATTATGAAAATTAAATTTTTCAGTTGATTTTTCATTTTTGGGACTTAGAAAAATTTTCGAAATTTTCAAGAAAAAAAATTTTTCACATACACCTCAGTTTCATTGAGAAGTTTCTATTTCAAATGCATTTCACTTAAAAATCAAAAAAATTGATTTTTTTATATTTCTGACTTTGAAAAAAATATCGAAATTTTTCTTTCAACTTTTCTTTATTTATTATGAAAATTTAATTTTTCAGTTGATTTTTCATTTTTGGGACTTAGAAAAATTTTCGATTTTTTTTCTCATATAATCTGACCTTCTATGGAATTGTTCATTTTTACACTTCTCATAATATACCTTTTAAACACACAAACAGCAAATGGCATTCTAGCGGGACTATATTTTTTCCAATTGATTTTTTTATATTTCTGACTATTTCTGACTTTGAAAAAAATATCGAAATTTTTCTTTCAACTTTTCTTTATTTATTATGAAAATTTAATTTTTCAGTTGATTTTTCATTTTTCTTTCAACTTTTCTTTATTTATTATGAAAATTAAATTTTTCAGTTGATTCTTCATTTTTGGGACTTAGAAAAATTTTCGATTTTTTTTCTCATATAATCTGACCTTCTATGGAATTGTTCATTTTTACACTTCTCATAATATACCTTTTAAACACACAAACAGCAAATGGCATTCTAGCGGGACTATATTTTTTCCAATTGATTTTTTTATATTTCTGACTATTTCTGACTATTTCTGACTTTGAAAAAAATATCGAAATTTTTCTTTCAACTTTTCTTTATTTATTATGAAAATTTAATTTTTCAGTTGATTTTTCATTTTTCTTTCAACTTTTCTTTATTTATTATGAAAATTAAATTTTTCAGTTGATTTTTCATTTTTGGGACTTAGAAAAATTTTCGAAATTTTCAAGAAAAAAAATTTTTCACATACACCTCAGTTTCATTGAGAAGTTTCTATTTCAAATGCATTTCACTTAAAAATCAAAAAAATTGATTTTTTTATATTTCTGACTTTGAAAAAAATATCGAAATTTTTCTTTCAACTTTTCTTTATTTATTATGAAAATTTAATTTTTCAGTTGATTTTTCATTTTTCTTTCAACTTTTCTTTATTTATTATGAAAATTAAATTTTTCAGTTGATTTTTCATTTTTGGGACTTAGAAAAATTTTCGATTTTTTTTCTCATATAATCTGACCTTCTATGGAATTGTTCATTTTTACACTTCTCATAATATACCTTTTAAACACACAAACAGCAAATGGCATTCTAGCGGGACTATATTTTTTCCAATTGATTTTTTTATATTTCTGACTATTTCTGACTTTGAAAAAAATATCGAAATTTTTCTTTCAACTTTTCTTTATTTATTATGAAAATTTAATTTTTCAGTTGATTTTTCATTTTTCTTTCAACTTTTCTTTATTTATTATGAAAATTAAATTTTTCAGTTGATTCTTCATTTTTGGGACATAGAAAAATTTTCGATTTTTTTTCTCATATAATCTGACCTTCTATGGAATTGTTCATTTTTACACTTCTCATAATATACCTTTTAAACACACAAACAGCAAATGGCATTCTAGCGGGACTATATTTTTTCCAATTGATTTTTTTATATTTCTGACTATTTCTGACTATTTCTGACTTTGAAAAAAATATCGAAATTTTTCTTTCAACTTTTCTTTATTTATTATGAAAATTTAATTTTTCAGTTGATTTTTCATTTTTCTTTCAACTTTTCTTTATTTATTATGAAAATTAAATTTTTCAGTTGATTTTTCATTTTTGGGACTTAGAAAAATTTTCGAAATTTTCAAGAAAAAAAATTTTTCACATACACCTCAGTTTCATTGAGAAGTTTCTATTTCAAATGCATTTCACTTAAAAATCAAAAAAATTGATTTTTTTATATTTCTGACTTTGAAAAAAATATCGAAATTTTTCTTTCAACTTTTCTTTATTTATTATGAAAATTTAATTTTTCAGTTGATTTTTCATTTTTCTTTCAACTTTTCTTTATTTATTATGAAAATTAAATTTTTCAGTTGATTTTTCATTTTTGGGACTTAGAAAAATTTTCGAAATTTTCAAGAAAAAAAATTTTTCACATACACCTCAGTTTCATTGAGAAGTTTCTATTTCAAATGCATTTCACTTAAAAATCAAAAAAATTGATTTTTTTATATTTCTGACTTTGAAAAAAATATCGAAATTTTTCTTTCAACTTTTCTTTATTTATTATGAAAATTTAATTTTTCAGTTGATTTTTCATTTTTCTTTCAACTTTTCTTTATTTATTATGAAAATTTAATTTTTCAGTTGATTTTTCATTTTTCTTTCAACTTTTCTTTATTTATTATGAAAATTAAATTTTTCAGTTGATTTTTCATTTTTGGGACTTAGAAAAATTTTCGATTTTTTTTCTCATATAATCTGACCTTCTATGGAATTGTTCATTTTTACACTTCTCATAATATACCTTTTAAACACACAAACAGCAAATGGCATTCTAGCGGGACTATATTTTTTCCAATTGATTTTTTTATATTTCTGACTATTTCTGACTTTGAAAAAAATATCGAAATTTTTCTTTCAACTTTTCTTTATTTATTATGAAAATTTAATTTTTCAGTTGATTTTTCATTTTTCTTTCAACTTTTCTTTATTTATTATGAAAATTAAATTTTTCAGTTGATTCTTCATTTTTGGGACTTAGAAAAATTTTCGATTTTTTTTCTCATATAATCTGACCTTCTATGGAATTGTTCATTTTTACACTTCTCATAATATACCTTTTAAACACACAAACAGCAAATGGCATTCTAGCGGGACTATATTTTTTCCAATTGATTTTTTTATATTTCTGACTATTTCTGACTATTTCTGACTTTGAAAAAAATATCGAAATTTTTCTTTCAACTTTTCTTTATTTATTATGAAAATTTAATTTTTCAGTTGATTTTTCATTTTTCTTTCAACTTTTCTTTATTTATTATGAAAATTAAATTTTTCAGTTGATTTTTCATTTTTGGGACTTAGAAAAATTTTCGAAATTTTCAAGAAAAAAAATTTTTCACATACACCTCAGTTTCATTGAGAAGTTTCTATTTCAAATGCATTTCACTTAAAAATCAAAAAAATTGATTTTTTTATATTTCTGACTTTGAAAAAAATATCGAAATTTTTCTTTCAACTTTTCTTTATTTATTATGAAAATTTAATTTTTCAGTTGATTTTTCATTTTTGGGACTTAGAAAAATTTTCGATTTTTTTTCTCATATAATCTGACCTTCTATGGAATTGTTCATTTTTACACTTCTCATAATATACCTTTTAAACACACAAACAGCAAATGGCATTCTAGCGGGACTATATTTTTTCCAATTGATTTTTTTATATTTCTGACTATTTCTGACTTTGAAAAAAATATCGAAATTTTTCTTTCAACTTTTCTTTATTTATTATGAAAATTTAATTTTTCAGTTGATTTTTCATTTTTCTTTCAACTTTTCTTTATTTATTATGAAAATTAAATTTTTCAGTTGATTCTTCATTTTTGGGACTTAGAAAAATTTTCGATTTTTTTTCTCATATAATCTGACCTTCTATGGAATTGTTCATTTTTACACTTCTCATAATATACCTTTTAAACACACAAACAGCAAATGGCATTCTAGCGGGACTATATTTTTTCCAATTGATTTTTTTATATTTCTGACTATTTCTGACTATTTCTGACTTTGAAAAAAATATCGAAATTTTTCTTTCAACTTTTCTTTATTTATTATGAAAATTTAATTTTTCAGTTGATTTTTCATTTTTCTTTCAACTTTTCTTTATTTATTATGAAAATTAAATTTTTCAGTTGATTTTTCATTTTTGGGACTTAGAAAAATTTTCGAAATTTTCAAGAAAAAAAATTTTTCACATACACCTCAGTTTCATTGAGAAGTTTCTATTTCAAATGCATTTCACTTAAAAATCAAAAAAATTGATTTTTTTATATTTCTGACTTTGAAAAAAATATCGAAATTTTTCTTTCAACTTTTCTTTATTTATTATGAAAATTTAATTTTTCAGTTGATTTTTCATTTTTGGGACTTAGAAAAATTTTCGATTTTTTTTCTCATATAATCTGACCTTCTATGGAATTGTTCATTTTTACACTTCTCATAATATACCTTTTAAACACACAAACAGCAAATGGCATTCTAGCGGGACTATATTTTTTCCAATTGATTTTTTTATATTTCTGACTATTTCTGACTTTGAAAAAAATATCGAAATTTTTCTTTCAACTTTTCTTTATTTATTATGAAAATTTAATTTTTCAGTTGATTTTTCATTTTTCTTTCAACTTTTCTTTATTTATTATGAAAATTAAATTTTTCAGTTGATTCTTCATTTTTGGGACTTAGAAAAATTTTCGATTTTTTTTCTCATATAATCTGACCTTCTATGGAATTGTTCATTTTTACACTTCTCATAATATACCTTTTAAACACACAAACAGCAAATGGCATTCTAGCGGGACTATATTTTTTCCAATTGATTTTTTTATATTTCTGACTATTTCTGACTATTTCTGACTTTGAAAAAAATATCGAAATTTTTCTTTCAACTTTTCTTTATTTATTATGAAAATTTAATTTTTCAGTTGATTTTTCATTTTTCTTTCAACTTTTCTTTATTTATTATGAAAATTAAATTTTTCAGTTGATTTTTCATTTTTGGGACTTAGAAAAATTTTCGAAATTTTCAAGAAAAAAAATTTTTCACATACACCTCAGTTTCATTGAGAAGTTTCTATTTCAAATGCATTTCACTTAAAAATCAAAAAAATTGATTTTTTTATATTTCTGACTTTGAAAAAAATATCGAAATTTTTCTTTCAACTTTTCTTTATTTATTATGAAAATTTAATTTTTCAGTTGATTTTTCATTTTTGGGACTTAGAAAAATTTTCGATTTTTTTTCTCATATAATCTGACCTTCTATGGAATTGTTCATTTTTACACTTCTCATAATATACCTTTTAAACACACAAACAGCAAATGGCATTCTAGCGGGACTATATTTTTTCCAATTGATTTTTTTATATTTCTGACTATTTCTGACTTTGAAAAAAATATCGAAATTTTTCTTTCAACTTTTCTTTATTTATTATGAAAATTTAATTTTTCAGTTGATTTTTCATTTTTCTTTCAACTTTTCTTTATTTATTATGAAAATTAAATTTTTCAGTTGATTCTTCATTTTTGGGACTTAGAAAAATTTTCGATTTTTTTTCTCATATAATCTGACCTTCTATGGAATTGTTCATTTTTACACTTCTCATAATATACCTTTTAAACACACAAACAGCAAATGGCATTCTAGCGGGACTATATTTTTTCCAATTGATTTTTTTATATTTCTGACTATTTCTGACTATTTCTGACTTTGAAAAAAATATCGAAATTTTTCTTTCAACTTTTCTTTATTTATTATGAAAATTTAATTTTTCAGTTGATTTTTCATTTTTCTTTCAACTTTTCTTTATTTATTATGAAAATTAAATTTTTCAGTTGATTTTTCATTTTTGGGACTTAGAAAAATTTTCGAAATTTTCAAGAAAAAAAATTTTTCACATACACCTCAGTTTCATTGAGAAGTTTCTATTTCAAATGCATTTCACTTAAAAATCAAAAAAATTGATTTTTTTATATTTCTGACTTTGAAAAAAATATCGAAATTTTTCTTTCAACTTTTCTTTATTTATTATGAAAATTTAATTTTTCAGTTGATTTTTCATTTTTGGGACTTAGAAAAATTTTCGATTTTTTTTCTCATATAATCTGACCTTCTATGGAATTGTTCATTTTTACACTTCTCATAATATACCTTTTAAACACACAAACAGCAAATGGCATTCTAGCGGGACTATATTTTTTCCAATTGATTTTTTTATATTTCTGACTATTTCTGACTTTGAAAAAAATATCGAAATTTTTCTTTCAACTTTTCTTTATTTATTATGAAAATTTAATTTTTCAGTTGATTTTTCATTTTTCTTTCAACTTTTCTTTATTTATTATGAAAATTAAATTTTTCAGTTGATTCTTCATTTTTGGGACTTAGAAAAATTTTCGATTTTTTTTCTCATATAATCTGACCTTCTATGGAATTGTTCATTTTTACACTTCTCATAATATACCTTTTAAACACACAAACAGCAAATGGCATTCTAGCGGGACTATATTTTTTCCAATTGATTTTTTTATATTTCT
>CAWYQB010000247.1:1022500-1027500 GCA_963966105.1 Volucella zonaria | reverse complement strand
TTGGCCTCCAATCCGTGATGTTGTGTGGCATGCTAGTTTTGGGGACTAGGGTAGTCCGACTCCTCTTTAGGTCCTCCGGTGTATGTTCTAGGAGGAGCATGCTGTTGAATAGGAGGAGTAACTTGTGCATTGGGATTCGCAGCAAGTTCCGTCTGGTGATTCCGTCAGGCCCGGGGCAGGTTGATTTCATAGTTTTTATCGCCGTGCTGATATCTTCTATGTTTATTGGGCTCGAGACTGTGGTGGTGTGTTGGAATTTGTCTCTTATTGTTGTTTCGTCCTCCTGTGATTGACTGCCCAATATTATGTCATAGTGCCTCCGGACCTCATCTGCATTTGGTGGCGGGGTGCGGGGTTCATCCCAGGGTGTTCCCGACAGAACATGTGCTGCGAATCTGTTTGGATTTTGCCTTACCTCTCTTTGTGCGGACCTGTACAGTTTGGCTCGTCTTCTTCGAGTTGACAAGCCTTGGAGCGAGCTTGTTGGGTTGGTGGCGTGGTGAGCTCTGTGGATGTTATTTGGCCGGCCGTACGACGTAATTAGGTTTTTAGTCCATATATCCAGAGCACTCCTGCTAGCAGTTGATGTTATCGATAGAGCCTGTCTTAGGGTCTCGTCACTCCCGTTAAGTCCTTCAATACTCCTTATATGAGCGATGAGAGCGGTGTCCAGGCTCGATGTGACGGCTTCCTCTTCATTTGCAGATTCGTATTCTGAGTGGCTGGATTCAGGTGTTCCCGCTCTCTCTGACCCTTGGATTTCCTGGAAACGCCTCACCCTCTCTCCGTATGAACGTCTCTGACGCCTTTTTTTGATGGCGTCTCTTGTTCTGTTGGAGATAGCGGTGAGGTGGTCCAGTATCTCTGTTGGGTCTTGAAGGCCTAGACGTGCCTCTGCTGCTGCTAGCTCATTTTGCTCATCTTCGGTCCAGAATCTTCTGTAACCGGCTCCCTCTGCTCGCATTTCTGCATTGTAGGCCGCTCCATGTGCGAGACGCGTGTGCTGTCTTAGTCCTGCGTACGTGTTGAATTGTCGGTCGCATATGGTACATATATTGTCCTCTTCAGTGGTTGGGCCTCTGCAGTATCTTCGCTGGTGTTGTGCTTTCCCCTTTGCAGTTTGGTATTCTTTATTGCATCTTCCACATATGTGTCGCACTGGTGTTTCTTCTTCTAGCGATGCTGGCATTGCCGTACTGCTGGCTTGCCTGTTCCTTAGATTGTATAGTGGCATCGCAATCTTTACTCTTAGTCAGAGCTCCTCTCTCGGGCACTGTCAAAAACAGATGTGGTGGTAGTTGGCAATGATGTTGTTGCCTCCGCGGGTGTGCGCACTTGCTAGCTTGGTTGGTGCACTCACTGATGGATATAGCGAGTCCCGGAACCCAAAACGGTTCGGATTTCCGATAAACCGACTATCTTTTGCGTGAACCGGTTGTTGCACCGGATACCCAGTATTTTTCGTGGACACGAACCCTTTTCGTTTTCTTAGCGCGGACACGACCCACCCTGCTTCCTGTGTTCGCCGCGGGTGTTTGGTTGACGATTTGTATGAAATCCGTCGACCACGTTTTTTTTTACGACAATGGCGGCTCTCCACCTCGCGATTTCATCCGCGATTTTCTTCGGAATCCTTTGATGGATTTACGCGAAACTTTGTCGAACTGGAGAGCGCGCGTGTACCGACGGATTGCAAAAAAAATTTTTGGAATCGGATTAATATTTCCGTACTTATTCTCTTGTGAAGCGGAGCGCGGAAAAAAATCACGTCTGTACTCGACGAGAGTCAATAAGAGAGTCATAGTTACTCCCGCCGTTTACCCGCGTTTACTTGAATTTCTTCACTTTGACATTCAGAGCACTGGGCAGAAATCACATTGTGTCAACACCCGTTAGGGCCATCACAATGCTTTGTTTTAATTAGACAGTCGGATTCCCCAAGTCCGTGCCAGTTCTGAATTGATTGTTAATTGATAGTCGTTATAAATCAAAAAAATATATCTTACGATAAATCTTAAGACTTTTAGCAAGAAAATTCCACAATTGGTTACGTAAACTACTATCCGGGGAACAAAATCCGAAGATCTCTATTTACCCAGAACGAGTACATAAACCATGTTATTGCTTCCAATTCAAGCCCGACTATCTCAATCTTCAGAGCCAATCCTTATCCCGAAGTTACGGATCTAATTTGCCGACTTCCCTTACCTACATTATTCTATCGACTAGAGACTCTTCACCTTGGAGACCAGCTGCGGATATCGGTACGGCCTGTTGAGAAGTTTGCGTGACCCCACCATAAATTTTCAAGGTCCGAAGAGAAAATATCGACACAACAGTAAATGTCATGCTCTTCTAGTCCATCTACCATATCTCTCTTCGAAAGACTTCCATGGTAGTACGACTATAAAACAGAAAAGAAAACTCTTTCGATATCTCTCGACGGCTTCTTTATGGTCGTTCCTGTTGCCAGGATGAGCGAAATGCCCATTTTTAATAACAAACGTATACCCAACAGGTTACGGAATTGGAACCGTATTCCCTTTCGTTCAAAAATAATCAAGTGTTAAAATTTCTTTATATACAATGAGATATATAATTATATTTTTTTAACTTGAAAATTTTCGGCTTTCGCCTTAAACTTAGGACCGACTAACTCGTGATCAACCACTGTTCACACGAAACCCTTCTCCACTTCAGTCCTCCAAGGTCTCATTCGATTATTTGCTACTACCACCAAGATCTGTACCAATAGCGGCTCCATGCAGGCTTACGCCAAACACTTCTAAGCACACCATTGTACCCTCCTACTCACTAAAGTTTCAAAATTTATATTCAATCGAAATTAAATATAAATCATCTACTTTAGCGGTAATGTATAGGTATACAACTTAAGCGCCATCCATTTTAAGGGCTAGTTGCTTCGGCAGGTGAGTTGTTACACACTCCTTAGCGGATTACGACTTCCATGTCCACCGTCCTGCTGTTTTAAGCAACCAACGCCTTTCATGGTATCTGCATGAGTTGTTAATTTGGGCACCGTAACATTACGTTTGGTTCATCCCACAGCGCCAGTTCTGCTTACCAAAAGTGGCCCACTGGGCACAATATATCACAACCTAAACCTTCATATCAAGAAAGGTTAGGTTCTTACCCATTTAAAGTTTGAGAATAGGTTAAGGTCGTTTCGACCCTAATGCCTCTAATCATTCGCTTTACCAGATAAGATTATTTTAAATAATTTTTAATTGCACCAGCTATCCTGAGGGAAACTTCGGAGGGAACCAGCTACTAGATGGTTCGATTGGTCTTTCGCCCCTATACTCAATTCTGACAATCGATTTGCACGTCAGAACTGTTTCGGTCTTCCATCAGGGTTTCCCCTGACTTCAACCTGATCAAGTATAGTTCACCATCTTTCGGGTCACAGCATATATGCTCAAGGTACGCTCTAGTTAGAGGCATAAATAATATAAATACTATTATGCATAACTGTATAGAACGCCCCGGGATTGAATTTATATTTCATAATAAAACATAAACTAATCCCATTAAAACAGTTAAGTTAATTATGCCATTGGGTTTTATTAAAAATACCCAATGACTTGCACATATGTTAGACTCCTTGGTCCGTGTTTCAAGACGGGTCCCGAAGGTATCCTGAATCTATCGCATTGTTAATCATATAAGTGCATACAATAAAATAAATAAATCAATAGATTTACCTACCATTGTAAAATTCCGTAAAATTTAAGCACTATATATAATTAAATCTGTCAATGATTTATCAAATCTAATACATTTATCTTATGTTAGAAATCCGAAAATAACTAATTTGGATAAACTTAAGTAAAAGATCTTATGATAAATATTTAATACATTAACAGATTACAATGTCCTTATATGGAAAAATTGCACACCATTTCTATTATATTAAAGAATATAACTTTATTAGTGATGAATTTTCCATAACGGATATTCAGGTTCATCGGGCTTAACCTCTAAGCAGTTTCACGTACTATTTAACTCTCTATTCAGAGTTCTTTTCAACTTTCCCTCACGGTACTTGTTTACTATCGGTCTCATGGTTATATTTAGTTTTAGATGGAGTTTACCACCCACTTAGTGCTGCACTATCAAGCAACACGACTCTTTGGAAACACCTTCTAGTAATCATTAACGTTATACGGGCCTGGCACCCTCTATGGGTAAATGGCCTCATTTAAGAAGGACTTAAATCATTAATTTCTCATACTAGATTATAGATGTTCCATACACTGCATCCCATATTTGCCATAAAGACAAAATGGCTTAGTGCTGAACTGTTTTCTTTTCGCTCGCCGCTACTAAGAAAATCCTGGTTAGTTTATTTTCCTTCCCTCATTAATATGCTTAAATTCGGGGAGTTTTCTCATATGAGTTGAGGTTGTTTAACACAAATAAATAAAAATTATTTTATATACTCATCAGTTTAATAAGTAAATCTTTTCTATATATATTATCAAGTGTGAGGCAATTCTATTATAATTTATATTATTATTTTCGACTTTGGTTTATGGTTTTTTTTTTTTTTTTAATTTTAGTTTCTCTTGTCACAGTAGAAATATTTAATTAACATATTAATGCATATTTCTATATTAGTTTAAATAAATATTTTATACTAGACATTCCTTCACAAATAGATAATATAGAATACTAAGATTCCATTATTTTGAGGTATATATTATAAATTAATATTATGAATTTAATAAAATAAATCCAATAATATAACATGTGCTTAAGTATATTTCCAAAAAGTAATATAAATTTCTTCTTTTTCATATACAAGCAACTTATTTAGAATAGTCTCACAACCCTCAACCATATGTAGTCCAAGCAGCACTTCAAAATTAATTAAAGTACATAACAGCATGGACTGCGATATGCGTTCAAAATGTCGATGTTCATGTGTCCTGCAGTTCACACGATGACGCACAGTTTGCTGCGTTCTTCATCGACCC
>CAWYQB010000247.1:1017500-1020000 GCA_963966105.1 Volucella zonaria | reverse complement strand
GATCGGCAAATTATCTAGAGTTCAACCATAATAACGATTTCCGAAAAAATCGCTTGGTTTTAGCCTAATAAAAGCACACGTTCCAAAAGGTCCGTGTTTATATTGCATGTATTAGCTCTAGAATTACCACAGTTATCCAAGTAACTGTTAACGATCTAATGAACCATAACTGATATAATGAGCCTTTTGCGGTTTCACTTTTAATTCGTGTGTACTTAGACATGCATGGCTTAATCTTTGAGACAAGCATATAACTACTGGCAGGATCAACCAGAATAATGTTATATTATTTATTTGAAACTTTCATTTGAAACACATCATTAATTATCCATTCCATTTTACAATTATGTCTGACTTATTATTTATGACACTTATGAGGATTTCTCCCCGGACGGTGAAAGACAATAAATATAATATAAATTTATTGCCCTATAGAATAAGATTTAACATAAAAAAATAGTGGACTTCTTAATGTAGTTATAACAAAGGTATATTGTACTTTTTATTACCAACTAAGAGCATACAGAACTTAGTTGTATTGTAATTTTAAAAGTAAACCTTTCATAAAAACATTATCAATGATTGTTTTCAAAATAATAATTTTTCACGTACCAATTTATTTCAAAGCATTATTTATATATCATTTAAATATATAAATTTATTTTTAATAAAGAATTAATAATTCTTGTTGGCATATAAATTTGATTTTTTTTAAAATATTATAAAAGTTAAACAGTACCCATTTCTTAGAACGAAATCTATAAAATAGATTTCAAGTCACAAAAAAAATAACTTAATATTTTTTTTATAGCCGTGACGTACCAAAAATGTAATTTCACAATATATTAAATATACCATGAAAAAGAGGAAACTAGGTTTCCTCCCCAGTTCGTGAAAGTGTAAATATTACACATTTCACAAAATACCTTTTAAACACACAATCAGCAAATAGTATTCTAGCGGGACTTAGAAAAAATTCATATACCCCTCAGTTTCAATGAGAAGTCTCTATTTCAAATGAATTCCACTTAAAAATCATATATATATTTTTTCCAATTGATTTTTTTATATTTCTGACTATTTCTGACTATTTCTGACTTTGAAAAAAATATCGAAATTTTTCTTTCAACTTTTCTTTATTTATTATGAAAATTTAATTTTTCAGTTGATTTTTCATTTTTCTTTCAACTTTTCTTTATTTATTATGAAAATTAAATTTTTCAGTTGATTTTTCATTTTTGGGACTTAGAAAAATTTTCGATTTTTTTTCTCATATAATCTGACCTTCTATGGAATTGTTCATTTTTACACTTCTCATAATATACCTTTTAAACACACAAACAGCAAATGGCATTCTAGCGGGACTTAGAAAAATTTTCGAAATTTTCAAGAAAAAAAATTTTTGACATACACCTCAGTTTCATTGAGAAGTCTCTATTTCAAATGAATTCCACTTAAAAATCATATATATATTTTTTCCAATTGATTTTTTTATATTTCTGACTATTTCTGACTTTGAAAAAAATATCGAAATTTTTCTTTCAACTTTTCTTTATTTATTATGAAAATTTAATTTTTCAGTTGATTTTTCATTTTTCTTTCAACTTTTCTTTATTTATTATGAAAATTAAATTTTTCAGTTGATTTTTCATTTTTGGGACTTAGAAAAATTTTCGATTTTTTTTCTCATATAATCTGACCTTCTATGGAATTGTTCATTTTTACACTTCTCATAATATACCTTTTAAACACACAAACAGCAAATGGCATTCTAGCGGGACTATATTTTTTCCAATTGATTTTTTTATATTTCTGACTATTTCTGACTTTGAAAAAAATATCGAAATTTTTCTTTCAACTTTTCTTTATTTATTATGAAAATTTAATTTTTCAGTTGATTTTTCATTTTTCTTTCAACTTTTCTTTATTTATTATGAAAATTAAATTTTTCAGTTGATTTTTCATTTTTGGGACTTAGAAAAATTTTCGATTTTTTTTCTCATATAATCTGACCTTCTATGGAATTGTTCATTTTTACACTTCTCATAATATACCTTTTAAACACACAAACAGCAAATGGCATTCTAGCGGGACTATATTTTTTCCAATTGATTTTTTTATATTTCTGACTATTTCTGACTATTTCTGACTTTGAAAAAAATATCGAAATTTTTCTTTCAACTTTTCTTTATTTATTATGAAAATTTAATTTTTCAGTTGATTTTTCATTTTTCTTTCAACTTTTCTTTATTTATTATGAAAATTAAATTTTTCAGTTGATTTTTCATTTTTGGGACTTAGAAAAATTTTCGAAATTTTCAAGAAAAAAAATTTTTCACATACACCTCAGTTTCATTGAGAAGTTTCTATTTCAAATGCATTTCACTTAAAAATCAAAAAAATTGATTTTTTTATATTTCTGACTTTGAAAAAAATATCGAAATTTTTCTTTCAACTTTTCTTTATTTATTATGAAAATTTAATTTTTCAGTTGATTTTT
>CAWYQB010000247.1:1005000-1007500 GCA_963966105.1 Volucella zonaria | reverse complement strand
CGATTTTTTTTCTCATATAATCTGACCTTCTATGGAATTGTTCATTTTTACACTTCTCATAATATACCTTTTAAACACACAAACAGCAAATGGCATTCTAGCGGGACTTAGAAAAATTTTCGAAATTTTCAAGAAAAAAAATTTTTGACATACACCTCAGTTTCATTGAGAAGTCTCTATTTCAAATGAATTCCACTTAAAAATCATATATATATTTTTTCCAATTGATTTTTTTATATTTCTGACTATTTCTGACTTTGAAAAAAATATCGAAATTTTTCTTTCAACTTTTCTTTATTTATTATGAAAATTTAATTTTTCAGTTGATTTTTCATTTTTCTTTCAACTTTTCTTTATTTATTATGAAAATTAAATTTTTCAGTTGATTTTTCATTTTTGGGACTTAGAAAAATTTTCGATTTTTTTTCTCATATAATCTGACCTTCTATGGAATTGTTCATTTTTACACTTCTCATAATATACCTTTTAAACACACAAACAGCAAATGGCATTCTAGCGGGACTATATTTTTTCCAATTGATTTTTTTATATTTCTGACTATTTCTGACTATTTCTGACTTTGAAAAAAATATCGAAATTTTTCTTTCAACTTTTCTTTATTTATTATGAAAATTTAATTTTTCAGTTGATTTTTCATTTTTCTTTCAACTTTTCTTTATTTATTATGAAAATTAAATTTTTCAGTTGATTTTTCATTTTTGGGACTTAGAAAAATTTTCGAAATTTTCAAGAAAAAAAATTTTTCACATACACCTCAGTTTCATTGAGAAGTTTCTATTTCAAATGCATTTCACTTAAAAATCAAAAAAATTGATTTTTTTATATTTCTGACTTTGAAAAAAATATCGAAATTTTTCTTTCAACTTTTCTTTATTTATTATGAAAATTTAATTTTTCAGTTGATTTTTCATTTTTCTTTCAACTTTTCTTTATTTATTATGAAAATTAAATTTTTCAGTTGATTTTTCATTTTTGGGACTTAGAAAAATTTTCGATTTTTTTTCTCATATAATCTGACCTTCTATGGAATTGTTCATTTTTACACTTCTCATAATATACCTTTTAAACACACAAACAGCAAATGGCATTCTAGCGGGACTTAGAAAAATTTTCGAAATTTTCAAGAAAAAAAATTTTTGACATACACCTCAGTTTCATTGAGAAGTCTCTATTTCAAATGAATTCCACTTAAAAATCATATATATATTTTTTCCAATTGATTTTTTTATATTTCTGACTATTTCTGACTTTGAAAAAAATATCGAAATTTTTCTTTCAACTTTTCTTTATTTATTATGAAAATTTAATTTTTCAGTTGATTTTTCATTTTTCTTTCAACTTTTCTTTATTTATTATGAAAATTAAATTTTTCAGTTGATTTTTCATTTTTGGGACTTAGAAAAATTTTCGATTTTTTTTCTCATATAATCTGACCTTCTATGGAATTGTTCATTTTTACACTTCTCATAATATACCTTTTAAACACACAAACAGCAAATGGCATTCTAGCGGGACTATATTTTTTCCAATTGATTTTTTTATATTTCTGACTATTTCTGACTATTTCTGACTTTGAAAAAAATATCGAAATTTTTCTTTCAACTTTTCTTTATTTATTATGAAAATTTAATTTTTCAGTTGATTTTTCATTTTTCTTTCAACTTTTCTTTATTTATTATGAAAATTAAATTTTTCAGTTGATTTTTCATTTTTGGGACTTAGAAAAATTTTCGAAATTTTCAAGAAAAAAAATTTTTCACATACACCTCAGTTTCATTGAGAAGTTTCTATTTCAAATGCATTTCACTTAAAAATCAAAAAAATTGATTTTTTTATATTTCTGACTTTGAAAAAAATATCGAAATTTTTCTTTCAACTTTTCTTTATTTATTATGAAAATTTAATTTTTCAGTTGATTTTTCATTTTTCTTTCAACTTTTCTTTATTTATTATGAAAATTAAATTTTTCAGTTGATTTTTCATTTTTGGGACTTAGAAAAATTTTCGATTTTTTTTCTCATATAATCTGACCTTCTATGGAATTGTTCATTTTTACACTTCTCATAATATACCTTTTAAACACACAAACAGCAAATGGCATTCTAGCGGGACTATATTTTTTCCAATTGATTTTTTTATATTTCTGACTATTTCTGACTATTTCTGACTTTGAAAAAAATATCGAAATTTTTCTTTCAACTTTTCTTTATTTATTATGAAAATTTAATTTTTCAGTTGATTTTTCATTTTTCTTTCAACTTTTCTTTATTTATTATGAAAATTAAATTTTTCAGTTGATTTTTCATTTTTGGGACTTAGAAAAATTTTCGAAATTTTCAAGAAAAAAAATTTTTCACATACACCTCAGTTTCATTGAGAAGTTTCTATTTCAAATGCATTTCACTTAAAAATCAAAAAAATTGATTTTTTTATATTTCTGACTTTGAAAAAAATATCGAAATTTTTCTTTCAACTTTTC
>CAWYQB010000247.1:992500-995000 GCA_963966105.1 Volucella zonaria | reverse complement strand
TTAAATTTTTCAGTTGATTTTTCATTTTTGGGACTTAGAAAAATTTTCGATTTTTTTTCTCATATAATCTGACCTTCTATGGAATTGTTCATTTTTACACTTCTCATAATATACCTTTTAAACACACAAACAGCAAATGGCATTCTAGCGGGACTTAGAAAAATTTTCGAAATTTTCAAGAAAAAAAATTTTTGACATACACCTCAGTTTCATTGAGAAGTCTCTATTTCAAATGAATTCCACTTAAAAATCATATATATATTTTTTCCAATTGATTTTTTTATATTTCTGACTATTTCTGACTTTGAAAAAAATATCGAAATTTTTCTTTCAACTTTTCTTTATTTATTATGAAAATTTAATTTTTCAGTTGATTTTTCATTTTTCTTTCAACTTTTCTTTATTTATTATGAAAATTAAATTTTTCAGTTGATTTTTCATTTTTGGGACTTAGAAAAATTTTCGATTTTTTTTCTCATATAATCTGACCTTCTATGGAATTGTTCATTTTTACACTTCTCATAATATACCTTTTAAACACACAAACAGCAAATGGCATTCTAGCGGGACTATATTTTTTCCAATTGATTTTTTTATATTTCTGACTATTTCTGACTATTTCTGACTTTGAAAAAAATATCGAAATTTTTCTTTCAACTTTTCTTTATTTATTATGAAAATTTAATTTTTCAGTTGATTTTTCATTTTTCTTTCAACTTTTCTTTATTTATTATGAAAATTAAATTTTTCAGTTGATTTTTCATTTTTGGGACTTAGAAAAATTTTCGAAATTTTCAAGAAAAAAAATTTTTCACATACACCTCAGTTTCATTGAGAAGTTTCTATTTCAAATGCATTTCACTTAAAAATCAAAAAAATTGATTTTTTTATATTTCTGACTTTGAAAAAAATATCGAAATTTTTCTTTCAACTTTTCTTTATTTATTATGAAAATTTAATTTTTCAGTTGATTTTTCATTTTTCTTTCAACTTTTCTTTATTTATTATGAAAATTAAATTTTTCAGTTGATTTTTCATTTTTGGGACTTAGAAAAATTTTCGATTTTTTTTCTCATATAATCTGACCTTCTATGGAATTGTTCATTTTTACACTTCTCATAATATACCTTTTAAACACACAAACAGCAAATGGCATTCTAGCGGGACTTAGAAAAATTTTCGAAATTTTCAAGAAAAAAAATTTTTGACATACACCTCAGTTTCATTGAGAAGTCTCTATTTCAAATGAATTCCACTTAAAAATCATATATATATTTTTTCCAATTGATTTTTTTATATTTCTGACTATTTCTGACTTTGAAAAAAATATCGAAATTTTTCTTTCAACTTTTCTTTATTTATTATGAAAATTTAATTTTTCAGTTGATTTTTCATTTTTCTTTCAACTTTTCTTTATTTATTATGAAAATTAAATTTTTCAGTTGATTTTTCATTTTTGGGACTTAGAAAAATTTTCGATTTTTTTTCTCATATAATCTGACCTTCTATGGAATTGTTCATTTTTACACTTCTCATAATATACCTTTTAAACACACAAACAGCAAATGGCATTCTAGCGGGACTATATTTTTTCCAATTGATTTTTTTATATTTCTGACTATTTCTGACTATTTCTGACTTTGAAAAAAATATCGAAATTTTTCTTTCAACTTTTCTTTATTTATTATGAAAATTTAATTTTTCAGTTGATTTTTCATTTTTCTTTCAACTTTTCTTTATTTATTATGAAAATTAAATTTTTCAGTTGATTTTTCATTTTTGGGACTTAGAAAAATTTTCGAAATTTTCAAGAAAAAAAATTTTTCACATACACCTCAGTTTCATTGAGAAGTTTCTATTTCAAATGCATTTCACTTAAAAATCAAAAAAATTGATTTTTTTATATTTCTGACTTTGAAAAAAATATCGAAATTTTTCTTTCAACTTTTCTTTATTTATTATGAAAATTTAATTTTTCAGTTGATTTTTCATTTTTCTTTCAACTTTTCTTTATTTATTATGAAAATTAAATTTTTCAGTTGATTTTTCATTTTTGGGACTTAGAAAAATTTTCGATTTTTTTTCTCATATAATCTGACCTTCTATGGAATTGTTCATTTTTACACTTCTCATAATATACCTTTTAAACACACAAACAGCAAATGGCATTCTAGCGGGACTATATTTTTTCCAATTGATTTTTTTATATTTCTGACTATTTCTGACTATTTCTGACTTTGAAAAAAATATCGAAATTTTTCTTTCAACTTTTCTTTATTTATTATGAAAATTTAATTTTTCAGTTGATTTTTCATTTTTCTTTCAACTTTTCTTTATTTATTATGAAAATTAAATTTTTCAGTTGATTTTTCATTTTTGGGACTTAGAAAAATTTTCGAAATTTTCAAGAAAAAAAATTTTTCACATACACCTCAGTTTCATTGAGAAGTTTCTATTTCAAATGCATTTCACTTAAAAATCAAAAAAATTGATTTTTTTA
>CAWYQB010000247.1:980000-982500 GCA_963966105.1 Volucella zonaria | reverse complement strand
GTTGATTTTTCATTTTTCTTTCAACTTTTCTTTATTTATTATGAAAATTAAATTTTTCAGTTGATTTTTCATTTTTGGGACTTAGAAAAATTTTCGATTTTTTTTCTCATATAATCTGACCTTCTATGGAATTGTTCATTTTTACACTTCTCATAATATACCTTTTAAACACACAAACAGCAAATGGCATTCTAGCGGGACTTAGAAAAATTTTCGAAATTTTCAAGAAAAAAAATTTTTGACATACACCTCAGTTTCATTGAGAAGTCTCTATTTCAAATGAATTCCACTTAAAAATCATATATATATTTTTTCCAATTGATTTTTTTATATTTCTGACTATTTCTGACTTTGAAAAAAATATCGAAATTTTTCTTTCAACTTTTCTTTATTTATTATGAAAATTTAATTTTTCAGTTGATTTTTCATTTTTCTTTCAACTTTTCTTTATTTATTATGAAAATTAAATTTTTCAGTTGATTTTTCATTTTTGGGACTTAGAAAAATTTTCGATTTTTTTTCTCATATAATCTGACCTTCTATGGAATTGTTCATTTTTACACTTCTCATAATATACCTTTTAAACACACAAACAGCAAATGGCATTCTAGCGGGACTATATTTTTTCCAATTGATTTTTTTATATTTCTGACTATTTCTGACTATTTCTGACTTTGAAAAAAATATCGAAATTTTTCTTTCAACTTTTCTTTATTTATTATGAAAATTTAATTTTTCAGTTGATTTTTCATTTTTCTTTCAACTTTTCTTTATTTATTATGAAAATTAAATTTTTCAGTTGATTTTTCATTTTTGGGACTTAGAAAAATTTTCGAAATTTTCAAGAAAAAAAATTTTTCACATACACCTCAGTTTCATTGAGAAGTTTCTATTTCAAATGCATTTCACTTAAAAATCAAAAAAATTGATTTTTTTATATTTCTGACTTTGAAAAAAATATCGAAATTTTTCTTTCAACTTTTCTTTATTTATTATGAAAATTTAATTTTTCAGTTGATTTTTCATTTTTCTTTCAACTTTTCTTTATTTATTATGAAAATTAAATTTTTCAGTTGATTTTTCATTTTTGGGACTTAGAAAAATTTTCGATTTTTTTTCTCATATAATCTGACCTTCTATGGAATTGTTCATTTTTACACTTCTCATAATATACCTTTTAAACACACAAACAGCAAATGGCATTCTAGCGGGACTTAGAAAAATTTTCGAAATTTTCAAGAAAAAAAATTTTTGACATACACCTCAGTTTCATTGAGAAGTCTCTATTTCAAATGAATTCCACTTAAAAATCATATATATATTTTTTCCAATTGATTTTTTTATATTTCTGACTATTTCTGACTTTGAAAAAAATATCGAAATTTTTCTTTCAACTTTTCTTTATTTATTATGAAAATTTAATTTTTCAGTTGATTTTTCATTTTTCTTTCAACTTTTCTTTATTTATTATGAAAATTAAATTTTTCAGTTGATTTTTCATTTTTGGGACTTAGAAAAATTTTCGATTTTTTTTCTCATATAATCTGACCTTCTATGGAATTGTTCATTTTTACACTTCTCATAATATACCTTTTAAACACACAAACAGCAAATGGCATTCTAGCGGGACTATATTTTTTCCAATTGATTTTTTTATATTTCTGACTATTTCTGACTATTTCTGACTTTGAAAAAAATATCGAAATTTTTCTTTCAACTTTTCTTTATTTATTATGAAAATTTAATTTTTCAGTTGATTTTTCATTTTTCTTTCAACTTTTCTTTATTTATTATGAAAATTAAATTTTTCAGTTGATTTTTCATTTTTGGGACTTAGAAAAATTTTCGAAATTTTCAAGAAAAAAAATTTTTCACATACACCTCAGTTTCATTGAGAAGTTTCTATTTCAAATGCATTTCACTTAAAAATCAAAAAAATTGATTTTTTTATATTTCTGACTTTGAAAAAAATATCGAAATTTTTCTTTCAACTTTTCTTTATTTATTATGAAAATTTAATTTTTCAGTTGATTTTTCATTTTTCTTTCAACTTTTCTTTATTTATTATGAAAATTAAATTTTTCAGTTGATTTTTCATTTTTGGGACTTAGAAAAATTTTCGATTTTTTTTCTCATATAATCTGACCTTCTATGGAATTGTTCATTTTTACACTTCTCATAATATACCTTTTAAACACACAAACAGCAAATGGCATTCTAGCGGGACTATATTTTTTCCAATTGATTTTTTTATATTTCTGACTATTTCTGACTATTTCTGACTTTGAAAAAAATATCGAAATTTTTCTTTCAACTTTTCTTTATTTATTATGAAAATTTAATTTTTCAGTTGATTTTTCATTTTTCTTTCAACTTTTCTTTATTTATTATGAAAATTAAATTTTTCAGTTGATTTTTCATTTTTGGGACTTAGAAAAATTTTCGAAATTTTCAAGAAAAAAAATTTTTCACATACACCTCAGTTTCATTGAGAAGTTTC
>CAWYQB010000247.1:960000-965000 GCA_963966105.1 Volucella zonaria | reverse complement strand
TGAATTTATATTTCATAATAAAACATAAACTAATCCCATTAAAACAGTTAAGTTAATTATGCCATTGGGTTTTATTAAAAATACCCAATGACTTGCACATATGTTAGACTCCTTGGTCCGTGTTTCAAGACGGGTCCCGAAGGTATCCTGAATCTATCGCATTGTTAATCATATAAGTGCATACAATAAAATAAATAAATCAATAGATTTACCTACCATTGTAAAATTCCGTAAAATTTAAGCACTATATATAATTAAATCTGTCAATGATTTATCAAATCTAATACATTTATCTTATGTTAGAAATCCGAAAATAACTAATTTGGATAAACTTAAGTAAAAGATCTTATGATAAATATTTAATACATTAACAGATTACAATGTCCTTATATGGAAAAATTGCACACCATTTCTATTATATTAAAGAATATAACTTTATTAGTGATGAATTTTCCATAACGGATATTCAGGTTCATCGGGCTTAACCTCTAAGCAGTTTCACGTACTATTTAACTCTCTATTCAGAGTTCTTTTCAACTTTCCCTCACGGTACTTGTTTACTATCGGTCTCATGGTTATATTTAGTTTTAGATGGAGTTTACCACCCACTTAGTGCTGCACTATCAAGCAACACGACTCTTTGGAAACACCTTCTAGTAATCATTAACGTTATACGGGCCTGGCACCCTCTATGGGTAAATGGCCTCATTTAAGAAGGACTTAAATCATTAATTTCTCATACTAGATTATAGATGTTCCATACACTGCATCCCATATTTGCCATAAAGACAAAATGGCTTAGTGCTGAACTGTTTTCTTTTCGCTCGCCGCTACTAAGAAAATCCTGGTTAGTTTCTTTTCCTTCCCTCATTAATATGCTTAAATTCGGGGAGTTTTCTCATATGAGTTGAGGTTGTTTAACACAAATAAATAAAAATTATTTTATATACTCATCAGTTTAATAAGTAAATCTTTTCTATATATATTATCAAGTGTGAGGCAATTCTATTATAATTTATATTATTATTTTCGACTTTGGTTTATGGTTTTTTTTTTTTTTTTAATTTTAGTTTCTCTTGTCACAGTAGAAATATTTAATTAACATATTAATGCATATTTCTATATTAGTTTAAATAAATATTTTATACTAGACATTCCTTCACAAATAGATAATATAGAATACTAAGATTCCATTATTTTGAGGTATATATTATAAATTAATATTATGAATTTAATAAAATAAATCCAATAATATAACATGTGCTTAAGTATATTTCCAAAAAGTAATATAAATTTCTTCTTTTTCATATACAAGCAACTTATTTAGAATAGTCTCACAACCCTCAACCATATGTAGTCCAAGCAGCACTTCAAAATTAATTAAAGTACATAACAGCATGGACTGCGATATGCGTTCAAAATGTCGATGTTCATGTGTCCTGCAGTTCACACGATGACGCACAGTTTGCTGCGTTCTTCATCGACCCATGAGCCAAGTGATCCACCGCTTAGAGTATTTAAAATTTTGTTTAGAATAAGTCATATAATATTAAAGGAATAATAATAATTATTAAAGGTATAATTAAATAAGCAAACAATAAACCATTATTTAATAAAATTTTTTTAATTAAACAATATATTGCAAAACATTTCTCTTTTATTGTTGTCATTCAATTTGCCTTTATTTATTATTTTTATATTATTTCCTTTCATTTCATCATCATTATTATTATTATTATTATTACCATCATTTTTATAATTTAAAATTTATTAAATTAATAATATAATAATTAATGAAATGTTTCTTTTTTAACCTAATGCCTATTGTTGCGAATGTCCAATTCCATAAGGAATCGTAACTTAATTTTCTATATAGAAAAAATAAGTACAACATGTGACATTAAGTTCTTACATAACTCTTACTTATACATATATGTATTTATATAAAAAATAAATATATATTAATATAATATCTTGTACACTTATAATTGGGTATTTGTATTTTATTCATTAATATTATAATTGAATATTTTATATGTTTCACTTTCTATATAATTTATTTCGTTTGTATCTTTGTATCTTTATGTTTTTGTGTTTTTCTTTTGCCTCTTATATATTAATTTCGTTCTTAGTATGTACAATTGATATTTATTATATATTTTAATTTAAATATAAATTTTCTATGTATTTATTTTTAAGAGTAAGTAAGATGCCTTCAAATAATAATCTTTGGATAAATGCTTTAATTTTTAATATTTTTGTAGAAGGAACACGTTAATGATCCTTCCGCAGGTTCACCTACGGAAACCTTGTTACGACTTTTACTTCCTCTAAATAATCAAGTTCGGTCAACTTCTGCGAAACAACCGTAACACGTGAGCGTCACAGTGATCACGTCCGGAGACCTCACTAAATAATTCAATCGGTAGTAGCGACGGGCGGTGTGTACAAAGGGCAGGGACGTAATCAATACGAGTTAATGACTCACACTTACTGGGAATTCCAAGTTCATGTGAACAGTTTCAGTTCACAATCCCAAGCATGAAAGTGGTTCAGCGGTTTACCCGGACCTCTCGGTCTAGGAAATACACGTTGATACTTTCATTGTAGCGCGCGTGCAGCCCAGGACATCTAAGGGCATCACAGACCTGTTATTGCTCAATCTCATTATTGCTAGACGCAATTTGTCCATTTAAGAAGCTAGTGTCCTTATAATGGGACAAACAAACAGGTACGGCTCCACTTACATAAACCCATTCAAACACTCATACATTTTACTGTATTCATGAATGAAGGCTATATAAGCTTCAGCACCATAATCCTGAAAGCATCTATTTAATATATTTGAGTCTCGTTCGTTATCGGAATTAACCAGACAAATCACTCCACGAACTAAGAACGGCCATGCACCACCACCCATAGATTCGAGAAAGAGCTATCAATCTGTCTTACACACTTATGTTCGGACCTGGTAAGTTTTCCCGTGTTGAGTCAAATTAAGCCGCAGGCTCCACTCCTGGTGGTGCCCTTCCGTCAATTCCTTTAAGTTTCAGCTTTGCAACCATACTTCCCCCGGAGCCCAAAAGCTTTGGTTTCCCGGGAAGCGACTGAGAGAGCCATAGTAGTAGCTACACCCAATTGCTAGCTGGCATCGTTTATGGTTAGAACTAGGGCGGTATCTGATCGCCTTCGAACCTCTAACTTTCGTTCTTGATTAATGAAAACATCTTTGGCAAATGCTTTCGCTTAAGTTAGTCTTACGACGGTCCAAGAATTTCACCTCTCGCGTCGTAATACTAATGCCCCCAAACTGCTTCTATTAATCATTACCTCTTGATCTAAAAACCAATGAAAGTAGAACAGAGGTCTTATTTCATTATTCCATGCACAAAATATTCAGGCATTTGGAGCCTGCTTTAAGCACTCTAATTTGTTCAAAGTAACTGTACCGGCCCACAACAACACTCGATGAAGAGCACTGAAGCAGGTTTAAATAGGAGGTATACATAATGATACAATGACCATTATATATTAGAACTCCACCGGTAATACGCTTGCATAAATAAAGTAATGTACAATCCACAATTATAGTTGTACTACCAATATGAAGCACAAATTCAACTACGAACGTTTTAACCGCAACAACTTTAATATACGCTATTGGAGCTGGAATTACCGCGGCTGCTGGCACCAGACTTGCCCTCCAATTGGTCCTTGTTAAAGGATTTAAAGTGTACTCATTCCAATTACAGGGCCTCGGATATGAGTCCTGTATTGTTATTTTTCGTCACTACCTCCCCGAACTGGGAGTGGGTAATTTACGCGCCTGCTGCCTTCCTTAGATGTGGTAGCCGTTTCTCAGGCTCCCTCTCCGGAATCGAACCCTGATTCCCCGTTACCCGTTGCAACCATGGTAGTCCTAGATACTACCATCAATAGTTGATAGGGCAGACATTTGAAAGATCTGTCGTCGGTACAAGACCATACGATCGGCAAATTATCTAGAGTTCAACCATAATAACGATTTCCGAAAAAATCGCTTGGTTTTAGCCTAATAAAAGCACACGTTCCAAA
Source organism: Volucella zonaria (assembly GCA_963966105.1). Taxonomy (NCBI): domain Eukaryota; kingdom Metazoa; phylum Arthropoda; class Insecta; order Diptera; family Syrphidae; genus Volucella; species Volucella zonaria. Next base: position 960,926 of record CAWYQB010000247.1, on the reverse strand, counting down.
AGGTCCGTGTTTATATTGCATGTATTAGCTCTAGAATTACCACAGTTATCCAAGTAACTGTTAACGATCTAATGAACCATAACTGATATAATGAGCCTTTTGCGGTTTCACTTTTAATTCGTGTGTACTTAGACATGCATGGCTTAATCTTTGAGACAAGCATATAACTACTGGCAGGATCAACCAGAATAATGTTATATTATTTATTTGAAACTTTCATTTGAAACACATCATTAATTATCCATTCCATTTTACAATTATGTCTGACTTATTATTTATGACACTTATGAGGATTTCTCCCCGGACGGTGAAAGACAATAAATATAATATAAATTTATTGCCCTATAGAATAAGATTTAACATAAAAAAATAGTGGACTTCTTAATGTAGTTATAACAAAGGTATATTGTACTTTTTATTACCAACTAAGAGCATACAGAACTTAGTTGTATTGTAATTTTAAAAGTAAACCTTTCATAAAAACATTATCAATGATTGTTTTCAAAATAATAATTTTTCACGTACCAATTTATTTCAAAGCATTATTTATATATCATTTAAATATATAAATTTATTTTTAATAAAGAATTAATAATTCTTGTTGGCATATAAATTTGATTTTTTTTAAAATATTATAAAAGTTAAACAGTACCCATTTCTTAGAACGAAATCTATAAAATAGATTTCAAGTCACAAAAAAAATAACTTAATATTTTTTTTATAGCCGTGACGTACCAAAAATGTAATTTCACAATATATTAAATATACCATGAAAAAGAGGAAACTAGGTTTCCTCCCCAGTTTGTGAAAGTGTAAATATTACACATTTCACAAAATACCTTTTAAACACACAATCAGCAAATAGTATTCTAGCGGGACTTAGAAAAAATTCATATACCCCTCAGTTTCAATGAGAAGTCTCTATT
>CAWYQB010000247.1:947500-955000 GCA_963966105.1 Volucella zonaria | reverse complement strand
TTTATATACAATGAGATATATAATTATATTTTTTTAACTTGAAAATTTTCGGCTTTCGCCTTAAACTTAGGACCGACTAACTCGTGATCAACCACTGTTCACACGAAACCCTTCTCCACTTCAGTCCTCCAAGGTCTCATTCGATTATTTGCTACTACCACCAAGATCTGTACCAATAGCGGCTCCATGCAGGCTTACGCCAAACACTTCTAAGCACACCATTGTACCCTCCTACTCACTAAAGTTTCAAAATTTATATTCAATCGAAATTAAATATAAATCATCTACTTTAGCGGTAATGTATAGGTATACAACTTAAGCGCCATCCATTTTAAGGGCTAGTTGCTTCGGCAGGTGAGTTGTTACACACTCCTTAGCGGATTACGACTTCCATGTCCACCGTCCTGCTGTTTTAAGCAACCAACGCCTTTCATGGTATCTGCATGAGTTGTTAATTTGGGCACCGTAACATTACGTTTGGTTCATCCCACAGCGCCAGTTCTGCTTACCAAAAGTGGCCCACTGGGCACAATATATCACAACCTAAACCTTCATATCAAGAAAGGTTAGGTTCTTACCCATTTAAAGTTTGAGAATAGGTTAAGGTCGTTTCGACCCTAATGCCTCTAATCATTCGCTTTACCAGATAAGATTATTTTAAATAATTTTTAATTGCACCAGCTATCCTGAGGGAAACTTCGGAGGGAACCAGCTACTAGATGGTTCGATTGGTCTTTCGCCCCTATACTCAATTCTGACAATCGATTTGCACGTCAGAACTGTTTCGGTCTTCCATCAGGGTTTCCCCTGACTTCAACCTGATCAAGTATAGTTCACCATCTTTCGGGTCACAGCATATATGCTCAAGGTACGCTCTAGTTAGAGGCATAAATAATATAAATACTATTATGCATAACTGTATAGAACGCCCCGGGATTGAATTTATATTTCATAATAAAACATAAACTACTCCCATTAAAACAGTTAAGTTAATTATGCCATTGGGTTTTATTAAAAATACCCAATGACTTGCACATATGTTAGACTCCTTGGTCCGTGTTTCAAGACGGGTCCCGAAGGTATCCTGAATCTATCGCATTGTTAATCATATAAGTGCATACAATAAAATAAATAAATCAATAGATTTACCTACCATTGTAAAATTCCGTAAAATTTAAGCACTATATATAATTAAATCTGTCAATGATTTATCAAATCTAATACATTTATCTTATGTTAGAAATCCGAAAATAACTAATTTGGATAAACTTAAGTAAAAGATCTTATGATAAATATTTAATACATTAACAGATTACAATGTCCTTATATGGAAAAATTGCACACCATTTCTATTATATTAAAGAATATAACTTTATTAGTGATGAATTTTCCATAACGGATATTCAGGTTCATCGGGCTTAACCTCTAAGCAGTTTCACGTACTATTTAACTCTCTATTCAGAGTTCTTTTCAACTTTCCCTCACGGTACTTGTTTACTATCGGTCTCATGGTTATATTTAGTTTTAGATGGAGTTTACCACCCACTTAGTGCTGCACTATCAAGCAACACGACTCTTTGGAAACACCTTCTAGTAATCATTAACGTTATACGGGCCTGGCACCCTCTATGGGTAAATGGCCTCATTTAAGAAGGACTTAAATCATTAATTTCTCATACTAGATTATAGATGTTCCATACACTGCATCCCATATTTGCCATAAAGACAAAATGGCTTAGTGCTGAACTGTTTTCTTTTCGCTCGCCGCTACTAAGAAAATCCTGGTTAGTTTCTTTTCCTTCCCTCATTAATATGCTTAAATTCGGGGAGTTTTCTCATATGAGTTGAGGTTGTTTAACACAAATAAATAAAAATTATTTTATATACTCATCAGTTTAATAAGTAAATCTTTTCTATATATATTATCAAGTGTGAGGCAATTCTATTATAATTTATATTATTATTTTCGACTTTGGTTTATGGTTTTTTTTTTTTTTTAATTTTAGTTTCTCTTGTCACAGTAGAAATATTTAATTAACATATTAATGCATATTTCTATATTAGTTTAAATAAATATTTTATACTAGACATTCCTTCACAAATAGATAATATAGAATACTAAGATTCCATTATTTTGAGGTATATATTATAAATTAATATTATGAATTTAATAAAATAAATCCAATAATATAACATGTGCTTAAGTATATTTCCAAAAAGTAATATAAATTTCTTCTTTTTCATATACAAGCAACTTATTTAGAATAGTCTCACAACCCTCAACCATATGTAGTCCAAGCAGCACTTCAAAATTAATTAAAGTACATAACAGCATGGACTGCGATATGCGTTCAAAATGTCGATGTTCATGTGTCCTGCAGTTCACACGATGACGCACATGCTGCGTTCTTCATCGACCCATGAGCCAAGTGATCCACCGCTTAGAGTATTTAAAATTTTGTTTAGAATAAGTCATATAATATTAAAGGAATAATAATAATTATTAAAGGTATAATTAAATAAGCAAACAATAAACCATTATTTAATAAAATTTTTTTAATTAAACAATATATTGCAAAACATTTCTCTTTTATTGTTGTCATTCAATTTGCCTTTATTTATTATTTTTATATTATTTCCTTTCATTTCATCATCATTATTATTATTATTATTATTACCATCATTTTTATAATTTAAAATTTATTAAATTAATAATATAATAATTAATGAAATGTTTCTTTTTTAACCTAATGCCTATTGTTGCGAATGTCCAATTCCATAAGGAATCGTAACTTAATTTTCTATATAGAAAAAATAAGTACAACATGTGACATTAAGTTCTTACATAACTCTTACTTATACATATATGTATTTATATAAAAAATAAATATATATTAATATAATATCTTGTACACTTATAATTGGGTATTTGTATTTTATTCATTAATATTATAATTGAATATTTTATATGTTTCACTTTCTATATAATTTATTTCGTTTGTATCTTTGTATCTTTATGTTTTTGTGTTTTTCTTTTGCCTCTTATATATTAATTTCGTTCTTAGTATGTACAATTGATATTTATTATATATTTTAATTTAAATATAAATTTTCTATGTATTTATTTTTAAGAGTAAGTAAGATGCCTTCAAATAATAATCTTTGGATAAATGCTTTAATTTTTAATATTTTTGTAGAAGGAACACGTTAATGATCCTTCCGCAGGTTCACCTACGGAAACCTTGTTACGACTTTTACTTCCTCTAAATAATCAAGTTCGGTCAACTTCTGCGAAACAACCGTAACACGTGAGCGTCACAGTGATCACGTCCGGAGACCTCACTAAATAATTCAATCGGTAGTAGCGACGGGCGGTGTGTACAAAGGGCAGGGACGTAATCAATACGAGTTAATGACTCACACTTACTGGGAATTCCAAGTTCATGTGAACAGTTTCAGTTCACAATCCCAAGCATGAAAGTGGTTCAGCGGTTTACCCGGACCTCTCGGTCTAGGAAATACACGTTGATACTTTCATTGTAGCGCGCGTGCAGCCCAGGACATCTAAGGGCATCACAGACCTGTTATTGCTCAATCTCATTATTGCTAGACGCAATTTGTCCATTTAAGAAGCTAGTGTCCTTATAATGGGACAAACAAACAGGTACGGCTCCACTTACATAAACCCATTCAAACACTCATACATTTTACTGTATTCATGAATGAAGGCTATATAAGCTTCAGCACCATAATCCTGAAAGCATCTATTTAATATATTTGAGTCTCGTTCGTTATCGGAATTAACCAGACAAATCACTCCACGAACTAAGAACGGCCATGCACCACCACCCATAGATTCGAGAAAGAGCTATCAATCTGTCTTACACACTTATGTTCGGACCTGGTAAGTTTTCCCGTGTTGAGTCAAATTAAGCCGCAGGCTCCACTCCTGGTGGTGCCCTTCCGTCAATTCCTTTAAGTTTCAGCTTTGCAACCATACTTCCCCCGGAGCCCAAAAGCTTTGGTTTCCCGGGAAGCGACTGAGAGAGCCATAGTAGTAGCTACACCCAATTGCTAGCTGGCATCGTTTATGGTTAGAACTAGGGCGGTATCTGATCGCCTTCGAACCTCTAACTTTCGTTCTTGATTAATGAAAACATCTTTGGCAAATGCTTTCGCTTAAGTTAGTCTTACGACTAACTTAGATCATTACCTCTTGATCTAAAAACCAATGAAAGTAGAACAGAGGTCTTATTTCATTATTCCATGCACAAAATATTCAGGCATTTGGAGCCTGCTTTAAGCACTCTAATTTGTTCAAAGTAACTGTACCGGCCCACAACAACACTCGATGAAGAGCACTGAAGCAGGTTTAAATAGGAGGTATACATAATGATACAATGACCATTATATATTAGAACTCCACCGGTAATACGCTTGCATAAATAAAGTAATGTACAATCCACAATTATAGTTGTACTACCAATATGAAGCACAAATTCAACTACGAACGTTTTAACCGCAACAACTTTAATATACGCTATTGGAGCTGGAATTACCGCGGCTGCTGGCACCAGACTTGCCCTCCAATTGGTCCTTGTTAAAGGATTTAAAGTGTACTCATTCCAATTACAGGGCCTCGGATATGAGTCCTGTATTGTTATTTTTCGTCACTACCTCCCCGAACTGGGAGTGGGTAATTTACGCGCCTGCTGCCTTCCTTAGATGTGGTAGCCGTTTCTCAGGCTCCCTCTCCGGAATCGAACCCTGATTCCCCGTTACCCGTTGCAACCATGGTAGTCCTAGATACTACCATCAATAGTTGATAGGGCAGACATTTGAAAGATCTGTCGTCGGTACAAGACCATACGATCGGCAAATTATCTAGAGTTCAACCATAATAACGATTTCCGAAAAAATCGCTTGGTTTTAGCCTAATAAAAGCACACGTTCCAAAAGGTCCGTGTTTATATTGCATGTATTAGCTCTAGAATTACCACAGTTATCCAAGTAACTGTTAACGATCTAATGAACCATAACTGATATAATGAGCCTTTTGCGGTTTCACTTTTAATTCGTGTGTACTTAGACATGCATGGCTTAATCTTTGAGACAAGCATATAACTACTGGCAGGATCAACCAGAATAATGTTATATTATTTATTTGAAACTTTCATTTGAAACACATCATTAATTATCCATTCCATTTTACAATTATGTCTGACTTATTATTTATGACACTTATGAGGATTTCTCCCCGGACGGTGAAAGACAATAAATATAATATAAATTTATTGCCCTATAGAATAAGATTTAACATAAAAAAATAGTGGACTTCTTAATGTAGTTATAACAAAGGTATATTGTACTTTTTATTACCAACTAAGAGCATACAGAACTTAGTTGTATTGTAATTTTAAAAGTAAACCTTTCATAAAAACATTATCAATGATTGTTTTCAAAATAATAATTTTTCACGTACCAATTTATTTCAAAGCATTATTTATATATCATTTAAATATATAAATTTATTTTTAATAAAGAATTAATAATTCTTGTTGGCATATAAATTTGATTTTTTTTAAAATATTATAAAAGTTAAACAGTACCCATTTCTTAGAACGAAATCTATAAAATAGATTTCAAGTCACAAAAAAAATAACTTAATATTTTTTTTATAGCCGTGACGTACCAAAAATGTAATTTCACAATATATTAAATATACCATGAAAAAGAGGAAACTAGGTTTCCTCCCCAGTTCGTGAAAGTGTAAATATTACACATTTCACAAAATACCTTTTAAACACACAATCAGCAAATAGTATTCTAGCGGGACTTAGAAAAAATTCATATACCCCTCAGTTTCAATGAGAAGTCTCTATTTCAAATGAATTCCACTTAAAAATCATATATATATTTTTTCCAATTGATTTTTTTATATTTCTGACTATTTCTGACTATTTCTGACTTTGAAAAAAATATCGAAATTTTTCTTTCAACTTTTCTTTATTTATTATGAAAATTTAATTTTTCAGTTGATTTTTCATTTTTCTTTCAACTTTTCTTTATTTATTATGAAAATTAAATTTTTCAGTTGATTTTTCATTTTTGGGACTTAGAAAAATTTTCGATTTTTTTTCTCATATAATCTGACCTTCTATGGAATTGTTCATTTTTACACTTCTCATAATATACCTTTTAAACACACAAACAGCAAATGGCATTCTAGCGGGACTTAGAAAAATTTTCGAAATTTTCAAGAAAAAAAATTTTTGACATACACCTCAGTTTCATTGAGAAGTCTCTATTTCAAATGAATTCCACTTAAAAATCATATATATATTTTTTCCAATTGATTTTTTTATATTTCTGACTATTTCTGACTTTGAAAAAAATATCGAAATTTTTCTTTCAACTTTTCTTTATTTATTATGAAAATTTAATTTTTCAGTTGATTTTTCATTTTTCTTTCAACTTTTCTTTATTTATTATGAAAATTAAATTTTTCAGTTGATTTTTCATTTTTGGGACTTAGAAAAATTTTCGATTTTTTTTCTCATATAATCTGACCTTCTATGGAATTGTTCATTTTTACACTTCTCATAATATACCTTTTAAACACACAAACAGCAAATGGCATTCTAGCGGGACTATATTTTTTCCAATTGATTTTTTTATATTTCTGACTATTTCTGACTATTTCTGACTTTGAAAAAAATATCGAAATTTTTCTTTCAACTTTTCTTTATTTATTATGAAAATTTAATTTTTCAGTTGATTTTTCATTTTTCTTTCAACTTTTCTTTATTTATTATGAAAATTAAATTTTTCAGTTGATTTTTCATTTTTGGGACTTAGAAAAATTTTCGAAATTTTCAAGAAAAAAAATTTTTCACATACACCTCAGTTTCATTGAGAAGTTTCTATTTCAAATGCATTTCACTTAAAAATCAAAAAAATTGATTTTTTTATATTTCTGACTTTGAAAAAAATATCGAAATTTTTCTTTCAACTTTTCTTTATTTATTATGAAAATTTAATTTTTCAGTTGATTTTTCATTTTTCTTTCAACTTTTCTTTATTTATTATGAAAATTAAATTTTTCAGTTGATTTTTCATTTTTGGGACTTAGAAAAATTTTCGATTTTTTTCTCATATAATCTGACCTTCTATGAAAATGTTCATTTTTACACAAAATACTTTTCAAACATACAAACAGCAAGTAGGATTTTACTTCGAACCAAAAAAAAATGAAAATAAATTATTTTTTTGTGATTAATTTTTCATAACTAAGAAGTTTTGAAAAAAAAAATTTTATGAAAAAAAAAAATTTTTTTTTTTTTGATTGATTTTTCATATTTGTTAATTTATTTGGTTTATTATTATCATATTATACCCCAGCTTAAGTTTTCATAATATAATATATAATAATAATACAACGCTACAGCATGAGCATGACTCTTTGCATTTACTACTAAACACATTATGACCACCACTTCA
>CAWYQB010000247.1:940000-942500 GCA_963966105.1 Volucella zonaria | reverse complement strand
AAAAGTAATATAAATTTCTTCTTTTTCATATACAAGCAACTTATTTAGAATAGTCTCACAACCCTCAACCATATGTAGTCCAAGCAGCACTTCAAAATTAATTAAAGTACATAACAGCATGGACTGCGATATGCGTTCAAAATGTCGATGTTCATGTGTCCTGCAGTTCACACGATGACGCACAGTTTGCTGCGTTCTTCATCGACCCATGAGCCAAGTGATCCACCGCTTAGAGTATTTAAAATTTTGTTTAGAATAAGTCATATAATATTAAAGGAATAATAATAATTATTAAAGGTATAATTAAATAAGCAAACAATAAACCATTATTTAATAAAATTTTTTTAATTAAACAATATATTGCAAAACATTTCTCTTTTATTGTTGTCATTCAATTTGCCTTTATTTATTATTTTTATATTATTTCCTTTCATTTCATCATCATTATTATTATTATTATTATTACCATCATTTTTATAATTTAAAATTTATTAAATTAATAATATAATAATTAATGAAATGTTTCTTTTTTAACCTAATGCCTATTGTTGCGAATGTCCAATTCCATAAGGAATCGTAACTTAATTTTCTATATAGAAAAAATAAGTACAACATGTGACATTAAGTTCTTACATAACTCTTACTTATACATATATGTATTTATATAAAAAATAAATATATATTAATATAATATCTTGTACACTTATAATTGGGTATTTGTATTTTATTCATTAATATTATAATTGAATATTTTATATGTTTCACTTTCTATATAATTTATTTCGTTTGTATCTTTGTATCTTTATGTTTTTGTGTTTTTCTTTTGCCTCTTATATATTAATTTCGTTCTTAGTATGTACAATTGATATTTATTATATATTTTAATTTAAATATAAATTTTCTATGTATTTATTTTTAAGAGTAAGTAAGATGCCTTCAAATAATAATCTTTGGATAAATGCTTTAATTTTTAATATTTTTGTAGAAGGAACACGTTAATGATCCTTCCGCAGGTTCACCTACGGAAACCTTGTTACGACTTTTACTTCCTCTAAATAATCAAGTTCGGTCAACTTCTGCGAAACAACCGTAACACGTGAGCGTCACAGTGATCACGTCCGGAGACCTCACTAAATAATTCAATCGGTAGTAGCGACGGGCGGTGTGTACAAAGGGCAGGGACGTAATCAATACGAGTTAATGACTCACACTTACTGGGAATTCCAAGTTCATGTGAACAGTTTCAGTTCACAATCCCAAGCATGAAAGTGGTTCAGCGGTTTACCCGGACCTCTCGGTCTAGGAAATACACGTTGATACTTTCATTGTAGCGCGCGTGCAGCCCAGGACATCTAAGGGCATCACAGACTTGTTATTGCTCAATCTCATTATTGCTAGACGCAATTTGTCCATTTAAGAAGCTAGTGTCCTTATAATGGGACAAACAAACAGGTACGGCTCCACTTACATAAACCCATTCAAACACTCATACATTTTACTGTATTCATGAATGAAGGCTATATAAGCTTCAGCACCATAATCCTGAAAGCATCTATTTAATATATTTGAGTCTCGTTCGTTATCGGAATTAACCAGACAAATCACTCCACGAACTAAGAACGGCCATGCACCACCACCCATAGATTCGAGAAAGAGCTATCAATCTGTCTTACACACTTATGTTCGGACCTGGTAAGTTTTCCCGTGTTGAGTCAAATTAAGCCGCAGGCTCCACTCCTGGTGGTGCCCTTCCGTCAATTCCTTTAAGTTTCAGCTTTGCAACCATACTTCCCCCGGAGCCCAAAAGCTTTGGTTTCCCGGGAAGCGACTGAGAGAGCCATAGTAGTAGCTACACCCAATTGCTAGCTGGCATCGTTATGGTTAGAACTAGGGCGGTATCTGATCGCCTTCGAACCTCTAACTTTCGTTCTTGATTAATGAAAACATCTTTGGCAAATGCTTTCGCTTAAGTTAGTCTTACGACGGTCCAAGAATTTCACCTCTCGCGTCGTAATACTAATGCCCCCAAACTGCTTCTATTAATCATTACCTCTTGATCTAAAAACCAATGAAAGTAGAACAGAGGTCTTATTTCATTATTCCATGCACAAAATATTCAGGCATTTGGAGCCTGCTTTAAGCACTCTAATTTGTTCAAAGTAACTGTACCGGCCCACAACAACACTCGATGAAGAGCACTGAAGCAGGTTTAAATAGGAGGTATACATAATGATACAATGACCATTATATATTAGAACTCCACCGGTAATACGCTTGCATAAATAAAGTAATGTACAATCCACAATTATAGTTGTACTACCAATATGAAGCACAAATTCAACTACGAACGTTTTAACCGCAACAACTTTAATATACGCTATTGGAGCTGGAATTACCGCGGCTGCTGGCACCAGACTTGCCCTCCAATTGGTCCTTGTTAAAGGATTTAAAGTGTACTCATTCCAATTACAGGGCCTCGGATATGAGTCCTGTATTGTTA
>CAWYQB010000247.1:922500-935000 GCA_963966105.1 Volucella zonaria | reverse complement strand
AGCACACAAGGCACCGAGGGTTATGTGGGACTCGACCAGATTTCCTCAATTGCTTGAGTTATTCTAGTAATACCCACTAAAACCCCTCACATTACGCCTTTATGAGGCGGCAACAGATGGTGATTATCACCGAAGATGTCAGTTCCTCGGTTGGGTCCTGGCTGTTGATCTCATGAAAGCTGAGTAGATCATATAACCACCGAGCAAAGCTCTGGTGGAGATCTCTTTAATACCCGGTGACTTTAGTATCCCAGCTTCCATAAGGTCATGCACCGACTCCCTCGACCAAACGCCACGCCAGGAAAGAGTGGCCGAGGTGTACCGAACCGCACCGGCTTGTGCTCGTTGCCTGATGAGGTCTTCTAGGCCTGGATGATCCCGGTAGTAGGCGGTCTTCCTTCGATGTTCGGTGTTCACGTCCCGTTGATCGCTAACGATCTGGACATCGACGACGGTTGTTCTGTCATCTTTTGTGAACAGGAGATCCGGGAATCGTCTTCCCGTGGGAGTACGAAACTCCGGCTCGACTACTACCAGGAACTCACCCTCGACGCGTCTTTTGAGGTGTTTTACGATCGCGTCGTGTCGCCTGATCCTAATACCGTGAGACCTATCACATACTTGCAGGACGTGATTAAGGGTCTCCGGATTTTGACATCCCGCTCGACACCTTCGGTCCAGCTGCGGTCTTCCGCGAGATGTTCTTGACCGAGTTGGAAGGCCATTGATGCGGACTCTGTTTATGTTTATAAAATCTCGCCCTGTCAAGAATCTTGTTGGTTCCTGCATCCAACGATTCTGACTAGGCACATCTTTCGAGTTCTTCAGGGCTGATCCATCGACTGTGCTATACAGGACGGATCGCCAGAATTTCCGCAGCTTTGCTCTAGTGTCGAGGATCCCTTCCCCAGTTGTAAGTCGTCGGACACACTTCTCCTTTTCTGCCTCGATGAACTGGCCCGCTGTACTCCCCTGCGCTTCTTCGGACGTCCTCAAGTTCATGAGGCGTCTAAGACGCATGTAGGGGACCTGGTATCTCAACGATGTTATACCCATACCGCCATCCGCGACACACGCGTGGATGTAGGCGTTAGGGACATCTTTGCTGAGGAAGCACCACTTCCTCACAGCCGTCCTGGTGATCTTGTCCAGTTTGTTGAGTATACCGATGTTGATGTCCCCTAACACGACTTGGTGGAACAGTCCGGGGAGCACCATTGTTCTCAGTCCAAAGAGGCGCTGCTGAGGTTTTAGAGCAGCTCTGGAAAGCGTGTCGAGGTCTGTCCTTAATGCAGCCACTGGGTCGATTCGACTTCTACCTTCAGCCGTGAAACTGACTCCTAGGTAGCGAAACTCATCTTCACGAGTCAGCTGTGGGATTGGTTGCCCCTGAATCGTGAAGGGAGTTCTGTGTGTAGTCACGATCGACTTCTTCTCCCTAGGCACGTTCTCGATGGTGATTGAGAAGCACTTAGCTGGATTAGCAATCAGCCCGCAGTTGGATAGAAACTCCGTCACCATGTCGATGTTTCTTTGCAGGCCGCGCTTGGTTGTGGCGAAGAGAATCAGGTCATCTGCAAAGGCCGACGCATTGACCTTCGCGTCCCCGATGCTCACGCCAATCTCCTCCGGAATGAGTTTAAGTGCTTCGTCAATAACTAGGAGGAAAAGCAGTGGTGATAGTGGATCTCCTTGCTTGACCCCTCTAGTTGGCTTGAACGTCCTAGAGTTGGAGCTGTTATAGGTTAGGTAGGTACTGGAATTTTGGTAGACGAAAGAGACGTAATCGACTAGATGTCGCGGCATACCTTTAGCGAGGAGGGTCTCCTTTATTGCGTTGTGCGTCACCGTGTCGAACGCTTTGGCAATGTCCATGGACGCCACATGCAACGCTTTAAAGGTCCTCCTGACCGTTTTCAGCACCACGTCCAGTATGAAGATGTTGTCGTTGGTGCCGTCGCAGGTTTGAAAAGCCCGCTGTCTTCCATCTAGCTTCGCTATGCTCAGTAGTCGCGTGGCAAGGATCTTGTGGTAGAGGCGGATAACTACCGATGACACCGTGATTGGCCGGAAGTCACCTGGGCTGCTCACTTGGGACTTCTTCGGTATCAGTATAGTCCTCGCCTGAAGGAATCTCTCTGGGACTCTCCCGCACCATAGAAACAGGTTTAGGATTGCAATCAAAACAGAGAGATCCAATCTTTTGAGGTCTAATACTTTAACCCCATCTGGGCCCGCAGCAGTGTCTCTCGGTAGTTTAGCTCGCTTGATTTCGTCTGGTGTTATGACGGCGAGCATTGCCTCGAAACCCTCATATTTTTCCGTATGATGTAAGACCGGAAAATCATCGTTTCTTTGAGTCATGGTCCGCTCCCAGAACTCAAACACTTGGTCTCGAGGTACATCTGCAGAGGTTCCGACGTCCCTTAGCATTGACCGTAGACACTTGTTGGGATTTCTCCGCCACAGGTCTTGGGTCTTTGCATATTCGGCGCGTCTTTGTTGCCTCTTGGTCAGGTGTACATGAGTTGTTCCCGATACCTCATTTCTCCCTTGTCTTCTCGCACCCAATTGGAGCGTATCGCCAAGGAAGAGCTGTACACCATCGCAGATGTCATCCACCGACAAGTCCTCGAGCTGATTAATTAGCGCCGTCAGCCTGGCCGCAGATTGGGGAAGCGCCATTGCCCTCAGGGCACGGAGCACTTCTCCACGCCAGGAGATGTCGCTCTGACCAGCTTCAGCTCCCACTACGATTTCCTGAGCTCCCCCCTGCTCATCCGAGTTTGGTTCACCAGCAGACTCCTCAGGATGTTCGCGGAGTCCCTGTAAGTAACCCTGAACCATGTCTTTATAGGCGCCTACCCGCCTTTTACCCTTGATTCCCTCTAGGGATCTATCGGGAAACACTCGGATGAGCTCCTGGTTCATAAAGCGAACGCCCAGAAGGGTAAGCTCAGCCTCTTTCTTCGCCATAATTCTGACCTCTTCTTCAGACCACCTGACTTTAACTGGGTCACGGGCTTGGATGTTGTCGGACCAGGCTTTGTGTTTAGCCCTCTCGTGCACACCTCGACCCCTCTTGGTGTCGAAAGACATCAGACATCCAGGGAGGCGGCACACCCATTTCCCGTCCTCAGTTCTGACATCCTCGGGTATTCTAGTTGGGGCGGAGCGACCAGTGGGTCGTCCGTTCAGCATAAGCATATCCGAGGCTATATTATTACTAGATTGACCAACTTAGAAACCGAATTCAGGGCTGGTAACCCGTTGAATCGGTACCAGATGTGCTTTAACTTCCCTTCGCTAGTCCAGGAAGACGGGTCCAACTCCGTGAAGGAGAGCACATTCTTGGGTTACTAGGAACTCCGAGGAGTTGCGGATCCAGCTAAAGACCAGATCCACACCCATTTTTCCTGCATCCCGGTGGATACAGGCGCCATGCAACACTCAGTCCACCATTTCCGAAAGGATTTGGTTTGATCAGCGGCACCACTAGAAGGTGGTTACATGACTTGATGTCGAGAGGCTATGTATTCGCATCGACACCCGGCAACTAGTGACTCCTTAATTTTCCTGGCGCAGATGGAATGCGCTGAAAGTTACACTATTGCCAGAAAAGCAGGCATAGTCTTAAGGATAATCAAGAGAGTCATAGTTACTCCCGCCGTTTACCCGCGCTTACTTGAATTTCTTCACTTTGACATTCAGAGCACTGGGCAGAAATCACATTGTGTCAACACCCGTTAGGGCCATCACAATGCTTTGTTTTAATTAGACAGTCGGATTCCCCAAGTCCGTGCCAGTTCTGAATTGATTGTTAATTGATAGTCGTTATAAATCAAAAAAATATATCTTACGATAAATCTTAAGACTTTTAGCAAGAAAATTCCACAATTGGTTACGTAAACTACTATCCGGGGAACAAAATCCGAAGATCTCTATTTACCCAGAACGAGTACATAAACCATGTTATTGCTTCCAATTCAAGCCCGACTATCTCAATCTTCAGAGCCAATCCTTATCCCGAAGTTACGGATCTAATTTGCCGACTTCCCTTACCTACATTATTCTATCGACTAGAGACTCTTCACCTTGGAGACCAGCTGCGGATATCGGTACGGCCTGTTGAGAAGTTTGCGTGACCCCACCATAAATTTTCAAGGTCCGAAGAGAAAATATCGACACAACAGTAAATGTCATGCTCTTCTAGTCCATCTACCATATCTCTCTTCGAAAGACTTCCATGGTAGTACGACTATAAAACAGAAAAGAAAACTCTTTCGATATCTCTCGACGGCTTCTTTATGGTCGTTCCTGTTGCCAGGATGAGCGAAATGCCCATTTTTAATAACAAACGTATACCCAACAGGTTACGGAATTGGAACCGTATTCCCTTTCGTTCAAAAATAATCAAGTGTTAAAATTTCTTTATATACAATGAGATATATAATTATATTTTTTTAACTTGAAAATTTTCGGCTTTCGCCTTAAACTTAGGACCGACTAACTCGTGATCAACCACTGTTCACACGAAACCCTTCTCCACTTCAGTCCTCCAAGGTCTCATTCGATTATTTGCTACTACCACCAAGATCTGTACCAATAGCGGCTCCATGCAGGCTTACGCCAAACACTTCTAAGCACACCATTGTACCCTCCTACTCACTAAAGTTTCAAAATTTATATTCAATCGAAATTAAATATAAACCATCTACTTTAGCGGTAATGTATAGGTATACAACTTAAGCGCCATCCATTTTAAGGGCTAGTTGCTTCGGCAGGTGAGTTGTTACACACTCCTTAGCGGATTACGACTTCCATGTCCACCGTCCTGCTGTTTTAAGCAACCAACGCCTTTCATGGTATCTGCATGAGTTGTTAATTTGGGCACCGTAACATTACGTTTGGTTCATCCCACAGCGCCAGTTCTGCTTACCAAAAGTGGCCCACTGGGCACAATATATCACAACCTAAACCTTCATATCAAGAAAGGTTAGGTTCTTACCCATTTAAAGTTTGAGAATAGGTTAAGGTCGTTTCGACCCTAATGCCTCTAATCATTCGCTTTACCAGATAAGATTATTTTAAATAATTTTTAAATGCACCAGCTATCCTGAGGGAAACTTCGGAGGGAACCAGCTACTAGATGGTTCGATTGGTCTTTCGCCCCTATACTCAATTCTGACAATCGATTTGCACGTCAGAACTGTTTCGGTCTTCCATCAGGGTTTCCCCTGACTTCAACCTGATCAAGTATAGTTCACCATCTTTCGGGTCACAGCATATATGCTCAAGGTACGCTCTAGTTAGAGGCATAAATAATATAAATACTATTATGCATAACTGTATAGAACGCCCCGGGATTGAATTTATATTTCATAATAAAACATAAACTAATCCCATTAAAACAGTTAAGTTAATTATGCCATTGGGTTTTATTAAAAATACCCAATGACTTGCACATATGTTAGACTCCTTGGTCCGTGTTTCAAGACGGGTCCCGAAGGTATCCTGAATCTATCGCATTGTTAATCATATAAGTGCATACAATAAAATAAATAAATCAATAGATTTACCTACCATTGTAAAATTCCGTAAAATTTAAGCACTATATATAATTAAATCTGTCAATGATTTATCAAATCTAATACATTTATCTTATGTTAGAAATCCGAAAATAACTAATTTGGATAAACTTAAGTAAAAGATCTTATGATAAATATTTAATACATTAACAGATTACAATGTCCTTATATGGAAAAATTGCACACCATTTCTATTATATTAAAGAATATAACTTTATTAGTGATGAATTTTCCATAACGGATATTCAGGTTCATCGGGCTTAACCTCTAAGCAGTTTCACGTACTATTTAACTCTCTATTCAGAGTTCTTTTCAACTTTCCCTCACGGTACTTGTTTACTATCGGTCTCATGGTTATATTTAGTTTTAGATGGAGTTTACCACCCACTTAGTGCTGCACTATCAAGCAACACGACTCTTTGGAAACACCTTCTAGTAATCATTAACGTTATACGGGCCTGGCACCCTCTATGGGTAAATGGCCTCATTTAAGAAGGACTTAAATCATTAATTTCTCATACTAGATTATAGATGTTCCATACACTGCATCCCATATTTGCCATAAAGACAAAATGGCTTAGTGCTGAACTGTTTTCTTTTCGCTCGCCGCTACTAAGAAAATCCTGGTTAGTTTCTTTTCCTTCCCTCATTAATATGCTTAAATTCGGGGAGTTTTCTCATATGAGTTGAGGTTGTTTAACACAAATAAATAAAAATTATTTTATATACTCATCAGTTTAATAAGTAAATCTTTTCTATATATATTATCAAGTGTGAGGCAATTCTATTATAATTTATATTATTATTTTCGACTTTGGTTTATGGTTTTTTTTTTTTTTTTAATTTTAGTTTCTCCTGTCACAGTAGAAATATTTAATTAACATATTAATGCATATTTCTATATTAGTTTAAATAAATATTTTATACTAGACATTCCTTCACAAATAGATAATATAGAATACTAAGATTCCATTATTTTGAGGTATATATTATAAATTAATATTATGAATTTAATAAAATAAATCCAATAATATAACATGTGCTTAAGTATATTTCCAAAAAGTAATATAAATTTCTTCTTTTTCATATACAAGCAACTTATTTAGAATAGTCTCACAACCCTCAACCATATGTAGTCCAAGCAGCACTTCAAAATTAATTAAAGTACATAACAGCATGGACTGCGATATGCGTTCAAAATGTCGATGTTCATGTGTCCTGCAGTTCACACGATGACGCACAGTTTGCTGCGTTCTTCATCGACCCATGAGCCAAGTGATCCACCGCTTAGAGTATTTAAAATTTTGTTTAGAATAAGTCATATAATATTAAAGGAATAATAATAATTATTAAAGGTATAATTAAATAAGCAAACAATAAACCATTATTTAATAAAATTTTTTTAATTAAACAATATATTGCAAAACATTTCTCTTTTATTGTTGTCATTCAATTTGTCTTTATTTATTATTTTTATATTATTTCCTTTCATTTCATCATCATTATTATTATTATTATTATTACCATCATTTTTATAATTTAAAATTTATTAAATTAATAATATAATAATTAATGAAATGTTTCTTTTTTAACCTAATGCCTATTGTTGCGAATGTCCAATTCCATAAGGAATCGTAACTTAATTTTCTATATAGAAAAAATAAGTACAACATGTGACATTAAGTTCTTACATAACTCTTATTTATACATATATGTATTTATATAAAAAATAAATATATATTAATATAATATCTTGTACACTTATAATTGGGTATTTGTATTTTATTCATTAATATTATAATTGAATATTTTATATGTTTCACTTTCTATATAATTTATTTCGTTTGTATCTTTGTATCTTTATGTTTTTGTGTTTTTCTTTTGCCTCTTATATATTAATTTCGTTCTTAGTATGTACAATTGATATTTATTATATATTTTAATTTAAATATAAATTTTCTATGTATTTATTTTTAAGAGTAAGTAAGATGCCTTCAAATAATAATCTTTGGATAAATGCTTTAATTTTTAATATTTTTGTAGAAGGAACACGTTAATGATCCTTCCGCAGGTTCACCTACGGAAACCTTGTTACGACTTTTACTTCCTCTAAATAATCAAGTTCGGTCAACTTCTGCGAAACAACCGTAACACGTGAGCGTCACAGTGATCACGTCCGGAGACCTCACTAAATAATTCAATCGGTAGTAGCGACGGGCGGTGTGTACAAAGGGCAGGGACGTAATCAATACGAGTTAATGACTCACACTTACTGGGAATTCCAAGTTCATGTGAACAGTTTCAGTTCACAATCCCAAGCATGAAAGTGGTTCAGCGGTTTACCCGGACCTCTCGGTCTAGGAAATACACGTTGATACTTTCATTGTAGCGCGCGTGCAGCCCAGGACATCTAAGGGCATCACAGACCTGTTATTGCTCAATCTCATTATTGCTAGACGCAATTTGTCCATTTAAGAAGCTAGTGTCCTTATAATGGGACAAACAAACAGGTACGGCTCCACTTACATAAACCCATTCAAACACTCATACATTTTACTGTATTCATGAATGAAGGCTATATAAGCTTCAGCACCATAATCCTGAAAGCATCTATTTAATATATTTGAGTCTCGTTCGTTATCGGAATTAACCAGACAAATCACTCCACGAACTAAGAACGGCCATGCACCACCACCCATAGATTCGAGAAAGAGCTATCAATCTGTCTTACACACTTATGTTCGGACCTGGTAAGTTTTCCCGTGTTGAGTCAAATTAAGCCGCAGGCTCCACTCCTGGTGGTGCCCTTCCGTCAATTCCTTTAAGTTTCAGCTTTGCAACCATACTTCCCCCGGAGCCCAAAAGCTTTGGTTTCCCGGGAAGCGACTGAGAGAGCCATAGTAGTAGCTACACCCAATTGCTAGCTGGCATCGTTTATGGTTAGAACTAGGGCGGTATCTGATCGCCTTCGAACCTCTAACTTTCGTTCTTGATTAATGAAAACATCTTTGGCAAATGCTTTCGCTTAAGTTAGTCTTACGACGGTCCAAGAATTTCACCTCTCGCGTCGTAATACTAATGCCCCCAAACTGCTTCTATTAATCATTACCTCTTGATCTAAAAACCAATGAAAGTAGAACAGAGGTCTTATTTCATTATTCCATGCACAAAATATTCAGGCATTTGGAGCCTGCTTTAAGCACTCTAATTTGTTCAAAGTAACTGTACCGGCCCACAACAACACTCGATGAAGAGCACTGAAGCAGGTTTAAATAGGAGGTATACATAATGATACAATGACCATTATATATTAGAACTCCACCGGTAATACGCTTGCATAAATAAAGTAATGTACAATCCACAATTATAGTTGTACTACCAATATGAAGCACAAATTCAACTACGAACGTTTTAACCGCAACAACTTTAATATACGCTATTGGAGCTGGAATTACCGCGGCTGCTGGCACCAGACTTGCCCTCCAATTGGTCCTTGTTAAAGGATTTAAAGTGTACTCATTCCAATTACAGGGCCTCGGATATGAGTCCTGTATTGTTATTTTTCGTCACTACCTCCCCGAACTGGGAGTGGGTAATTTACGCGCCTGCTGCCTTCCTTAGATGTGGTAGCCGTTTCTCAGGCTCCCTCTCCGGAATCGAACCCTGATTCCCCGTTACCCGTTGCAACCATGGTAGTCCTAGATACTACCATCAATAGTTGATAGGGCAGACATTTGAAAGATCTGTCGTCGGTACAAGACCATACGATCGGCAAATTATCTAGAGTTCAACCATAATAACGATTTCCGAAAAAATCGCTTGGTTTTAGCCTAATAAAAGCACACGTTCCAAAAGGTCCGTGTTTATATTGCATGTATTAGCTCTAGAATTACCACAGTTATCCAAGTAACTGTTAACGATCTAATGAACCATAACTGATATAATGAGCCTTTTGCGGTTTCACTTTTAATTCGTGTGTACTTAGACATGCATGGCTTAATCTTTGAGACAAGCATATAACTACTGGCAGGATCAACCAGAATAATGTTATATTATTTATTTGAAACTTTCATTTGAAACACATCATTAATTATCCATTCCATTTTACAATTATGTCTGACTTATTATTTATGACACTTATGAGGATTTCTCCCCGGACGGTGAAAGACAATAAATATAATATAAATTTATTGCCCTATAGAATAAGATTTAACATAAAAAAATAGTGGACTTCTTAATGTAGTTATAACAAAGGTATATTGTACTTTTTATTACCAACTAAGAGCATACAGAACTTAGTTGTATTGTAATTTTAAAAGTAAACCTTTCATAAAAACATTATCAATGATTGTTTTCAAAATATTAATTTTTCACGTACCAATTTATTTCAAAGCATTATTTATATATCATTTAAATATATAAATTTATTTTTAATAAAGAATTAATAATTCTTGTTGGCATATAAATTTGATTTTTTTTAAAATATTATAAAAGTTAAACAGTACCCATTTCTTAGAACGAAATCTATAAAATAGATTTCAAGTCACAAAAAAAATAACTTAATATTTTTTTTATAGCCGTGACGTACCAAAAATGTAATTTCACAATATATTAAATATACCATGAAAAAGAGGAAACTAGGTTTCCTCCCCAGTTCGTGAAAGTGTAAATATTACACATTTCACAAAATACCTTTTAAACACACAATCAGCAAATAGTATTCTAGCGGGACTTAGAAAAAATTCATATACCCCTCAGTTTCAATGAGAAGTCTCTATTTCAAATGAATTCCACTTAAAAATCATATATATATTTTTTCCAATTGATTTTTTTATATTTCTGACTATTTCTGACTATTTCTGACTTTGAAAAAAATATCGAAATTTTTCTTTCAACTTTTCTTTATTTATTATGAAAATTGAATTTTTCAGTTGATTTTTCATTTTTCTTTCAACTTTTCTTTATTTATTATGAAAATTAAATTTTTCAGTTGATTTTTCATTTTTGGGACTTAGAAAAATTTTCGATTTTTTTTCTCATATAATCTGACCTTCTATGGAATTGTTCATTTTTACACTTCTCATAATATACCTTTTAAACACACAAACAGCAAATGGCATTCTAGCGGGACTTAGAAAAATTTTCGAAATTTTCAAGAAAAAAAATTTTTGACATACACCTCAGTTTCATTGAGAAGTCTCTATTTCAAATGAATTCCACTTAAAAATCATATATATATTTTTTCCAATTGATTTTTTTATATTTCTGACTATTTCTGACTTTGAAAAAAATATCGAAATTTTTCTTTCAACTTTTCTTTATTTATTATGAAAATTTAATTTTTCAGTTGATTTTTCATTTTTCTTTCAACTTTTCTTTATTTATTATGAAAATTAAATTTTTCAGTTGATTTTTCATTTTTGGGACTTAGAAAAATTTTCGATTTTTTTTCTCATATAATCTGACCTTCTATGGAATTGTTCATTTTTACACTTCTCATAATATACCTTTTAAACACACAAACAGCAAATGGCATTCTAGCGGGACTTAGAAAAATTTTCGAAATTTTCAAGAAAAAAAATTTTTGACATACACCTCAGTTTCATTGAGAAGTCTCTATTTCAAATGAATTCCACTTAAAAATCATATATATATTTTTTCCAATTGATTTTTTTATATTTCTGACTATTTCTGACTTTGAAAAAAATATCGAAATTTTTCTTTCAACTTTTCTTTATTTATTATGAAAATTTAATTTTTCAGTTGATTTTTCATTTTTCTTTCAACTTTTCTTTATTTATTATGAAAATTAAATTTTTCAGTTGATTTTTCATTTTTGGGACTTAGAAAAATTTTCGATTTTTTTTCTCATATAATCTGACCTTCTATGGAATTGTTCATTTTTACACTTCTCATAATATACCTTTTAAACACACAAACAGCAAATGGCATTCTAGCGGGACTATATTTTTTCCAATTGATTTTTTTATATTTCTGACTATTTCTGACTATTTCTGACTTTGAAAAAAATATCGAAATTTTTCTTTCAACTTTTCTTTATTTATTATGAAAATTTAATTTTTCAGTTGATTTTTCATTTTTCTTTCAACTTTTCTTTATTTATTATGAAAATTAAATTTTTCAGTTGATTTTTCATTTTTGGGACTTAGAAAAATTTTCGAAATTTTCAAGAAAAAAAATTTTTCACATACACCTCAGTTTCATTGAGAAGTTTCTATTTCAAATGCATTTCACTTAAAAATCAAAAAAATTGATTTTTTTATATTTCTGACTTTGAAAAAAATATCGAAATTTTTCTTTCAACTTTTCTTTATTTATTATGAAAATTTAATTTTTCAGTTGATTTTTCATTTTTCTTTCAACTTTTCTTTATTTATTATGAAAATTAAATTTTTCAGTTGATTTTTCATTTTTGGGACTTAGAAAAATTTTCGATTTTTTTTCTCATATAATCTGACCTTCTATGAAAATGTTCATTTTTACACAAAATACTTTTCAAACATACAAACAGCAAGTAGGATTTTACTTCGAACCAAAAAAAAATGAAAATAAATTATTTTTTTGTGATTAATTTTTCATAACTAAGAAGTTTTGAAAAAAAAAATTTTATGAAAAAAAAAAATTTTTTTTTTTTTGGGACTTAGAAAAATTTTCGAAATTTTCAAAAAAATTTTTTTTTTGATTGATTTTTCATATTTATGGAAGTTGAAAAGAAAAAAAAATTTTTTTTTTTTTTTAGTTACAAAATTTTTTATTTTTGGGACTTGGAAAAATTTTCGAAATTTTCAAAAAAAAATTTTTTTTTTTTTGATTGGTTTTTCATATTTGTTAATTTATTTGGTTTATTATTATCATATTATACCCCAGCTTAAGTTTTCATAATATAATATA
>CAWYQB010000247.1:912500-917500 GCA_963966105.1 Volucella zonaria | reverse complement strand
GTGCATACAATAAAATAAATAAATCAATAGATTTACCTACCATTGTAAAATTCCGTAAAATTTAAGCACTATATATAATTAAATCTGTCAATGATTTATCAAATCTAATACATTTATCTTATGTTAGAAATCCGAAAATAACTAATTTGGATAAACTTAAGTAAAAGATCTTATGATAAATATTTAATACATTAACAGATTACAATGTCCTTATATGGAAAAATTGCACACCATTTCTATTATATTAAAGAATATAACTTTATTAGTGATGAATTTTCCATAACGGATATTCAGGTTCATCGGGCTTAACCTCTAAGCAGTTTCACGTACTATTTAACTCTCTATTCAGAGTTCTTTTCAACTTTCCCTCACGGTACTTGTTTACTATCGGTCTCATGGTTATATTTAGTTTTAGATGGAGTTTACCACCCACTTAGTGCTGCACTATCAAGCAACACGACTCTTTGGAAACACCTTCTAGTAATCATTAACGTTATACGGGCCTGGCACCCTCTATGGGTAAATGGCCTCATTTAAGAAGGACTTAAATCATTAATTTCTCATACTAGATTATAGATGTTCCATACACTGCATCCCATATTTGCCATAAAGACAAAATGGCTTAGTGCTGAACTGTTTTCTTTTCGCTCGCCGCTACTAAGAAAATCCTGGTTAGTTTCTTTTCCTTCCCTCATTAATATGCTTAAATTCGGGGAGTTTTCTCATATGAGTTGAGGTTGTTTAACACAAATAAATAAAAATTATTTTATATACTCATCAGTTTAATAAGTAAATCTTTTCTATATATATTATCAAGTGTGAGGCAATTCTATTATAATTTATATTATTATTTTCGACTTTGGTTTATGGTTTTTTTTTTTTTTTTAATTTTAGTTTCTCTTG
This sequence comes from Volucella zonaria, assembly GCA_963966105.1. Lineage (NCBI taxonomy): Eukaryota > Metazoa > Arthropoda > Insecta > Diptera > Syrphidae > Volucella > Volucella zonaria. Next base: position 916,597 of record CAWYQB010000247.1, on the reverse strand, counting down.
TCACAGTAGAAATATTTAATTAACATATTAATGCATATTTCTATATTAGTTTAAATAAATATTTTATACTAGACATTCCTTCACAAATAGATAATATAGAATACTAAGATTCCATTATTTTGAGGTATATATTATAAATTAATATTATGAATTTAATAAAATAAATCCAATAATATAACATGTGCTTAAGTATATTTCCAAAAAGTAATATAAATTTCTTCTTTTTCATATACAAGCAACTTATTTAGAATAGTCTCACAACCCTCAACCATATGTAGTCCAAGCAGCACTTCAAAATTAATTAAAGTACATAACAGCATGGACTGCGATATGCGTTCAAAATGTCGATGTTCATGTGTCCTGCAGTTCACACGATGACGCACAGTTTGCTGCGTTCTTCATCGACCCATGAGCCAAGTGATCCACCGCTTAGAGTATTTAAAATTTTGTTTAGAATAAGTCATATAATATTAAAGGAATAATAATAATTATTAAAGGTATAATTAAATAAGCAAACAATAAACCATTATTTAATAAAATTTTTTTAATTAAACAATATATTGCAAAACATTTCTCTTTTATTGTTGTCATTCAATTTGCCTTTATTTATTATTTTTATATTATTTCCTTTCATTTCATCATCATTATTATTATTATTATTATTACCATCATTTTTATAATTTAAAATTTATTAAATTAATAATATAATAATTAATGAAATGTTTCTTTTTTAACCTAATGCCTATTGTTGCGAATGTCCAATTCCATAAGGAATCGTAACTTAATTTTCTATATAGAAAAAATAAGTACAACATGTGACATTAAGTTCTTACATAACTCTTATTTATACATATATGTATTTATATAAAAAATAAATATATATTAATATAATATCTTGTACACTTATAATTGGGTATTTGTATTTTATTCATTAATATTATAATTGAATATTTTATATGTTTCACTTTCTATATAATTTATTTCGTTTGTATCTTTGTATCTTTATGTTTTTGTGTTTTTCTTTTGCCTCTTATATATTAATTTCGTTCTTAGTATGTACAATTGATATTTATTATATATTTTAATTTAAATATAAATTTTCTATGTATTTATTTTTAAGAGTAAGTAAGATGCCTTCAAATAATAATCTTTGGATAAATGCTTTAATTTTTAATATTTTTGTAGAAGGAACACGTTAATGATCCTTCCGCAGGTTCACCTACGGAAACCTTGTTACGACTTTTACTTCCTCTAAATAATCAAGTTCGGTCAACTTCTGCGAAACAACCGTAACACGTGAGCGTCACAGTGATCACGTCCGGAGACCTCACTAAATAATTCAATCGGTAGTAGCGACGGGCGGTGTGTACAAAGGGCAGGGACGTAATCAATACGAGTTAATGACTCACACTTACTGGGAATTCCAAGTTCATGTGAACAGTTTCAGTTCACAATCCCAAGCATGAAAGTGGTTCAGCGGTTTACCCGGACCTCTCGGTCTAGGAAATACACGTTGATACTTTCATTGTAGCGCGCGTGCAGCCCAGGACATCTAAGGGCATCACAGACCTGTTATTGCTCAATCTCATTATTGCTAGACGCAATTTGTCCATTTAAGAAGCTAGTGTCCTTATAATGGGACAAACAAACAGGTACGGCTCCACTTACATAAACCCATTCAAACACTCATACATTTTACTGTATTCATGAATGAAGGCTATATAAGCTTCAGCACCATAATCCTGAAAGCATCTATTTAATATATTTGAGTCTCGTTCGTTATCGGAATTAACCAGACAAATCACTCCACGAACTAAGAACGGCCATGCACCACCACCCATAGATTCGAGAAAGAGCTATCAATCTGTCTTACACACTTATGTTCGGACCTGGTAAGTTTTCCCGTGTTGAGTCAAATTAAGCCGCAGGCTCCACTCCTGGTGGTGCCCTTCCGTCAATTCCTTTAAGTTTCAGCTTTGCAACCATACTTCCCCCGGAGCCCAAAAGCTTTGGTTTCCCGGGAAGCGACTGAGAGAGCCATAGTAGTAGCTACACCCAATTGCTAGCTGGCATCGTTTATGGTTAGAACTAGGGCGGTATCTGATCGCCTTCGAACCTCTAACTTTCGTTCTTGATTAATGAAAACATCTTTGGCAAATGCTTTCGCTTAAGTTAGTCTTACGACGGTCCAAGAATTTCACCTCTCGCGTCGTAATACTAATGCCCCCAAACTGCTTCTATTAATCATTACCTCTTGATCTAAAAACCAATGAAAGTAGAACAGAGGTCTTATTTCATTATTCCATGCACAAAATATTCAGGCATTTGGAGCCTGCTTTAAGCACTCTAATTTGTTCAAAGTAACTGTACCGGCCCACAACAACACTCGATGAAGAGCACTGAAGCAGGTTTAAATAGGAGGTATACATAATGATACAATGACCATTATATATTAGAACTCCACCGGTAATACGCTTGCATAAATAAAGTAATGTACAATCCACAATTATAGTTGTACTACCAATATGAAGCACAAATTCAACTACGAACGTTTTAACCGCAACAACTTTAATATACGCTATTGGAGCTGGAATTACCGCGGCTGCTGGCACCAGACTTGCCCTCCAATTGGTCCTTGTTAAAGGATTTAAAGTGTACTCATTCCAATTACAGGGCCTCGGATATGAGTCCTGTATTGTTATTTTTCGTCACTACCTCCCCGAACTGGGAGTGGGTAATTTACGCGCCTGCTGCCTTCCTTAGATGTGGTAGCCGTTTCTCAGGCTCCCTCTCCGGAATCGAACCCTGATTCCCCGTTACCCGTTGCAACCATGGTAGTCCTAGATACTACCATCAATAGTTGATAGGGCAGACATTTGAAAGATCTGTCGTCGGTACAAGACCATACGATCGGCAAATTATCTAGAGTTCAACCATAATAACGATTTCCGAAAAAATCGCTTGGTTTTAGCCTAATAAAAGCACACGTTCCAAAAGGTCCGTGTTTATATTGCATGTATTAGCTCTAGAATTACCACAGTTATCCAAGTAACTGTTAACGATCTAATGAACCATAACTGATATAATGAGCCTTTTGCGGTTTCACTTTTAATTCGTGTGTACTTAGACATGCATGGCTTAATCTTTGAGACAAGCATATAACTACTGGCAGGATCAACCAGAATAATGTTATATTATTTATTTGAAACTTTCATTTGAAACACATCATTAATTATCCATTCCATTTTACAATTATGTCTGACTTATTATTTATGACACTTATGAGGATTTCTCCCCGGACGGTGAAAGACAATAAATATAATATAAATTTATTGCCCTATAGAATAAGATTTAACATAAAAAAATAGTGGACTTCTTAATGTAGTTATAACAAAGGTATATTGTACTTTTTATTACCAACTAAGAGCATACAGAACTTAGTTGTATTGTAATTTTAAAAGTAAACCTTTCATAAAAACATTATCAATGATTGTTTTCAAAATATTAATTTTTCACGTACCAATTTATTTCAAAGCATTATTTATATATCATTTAAATATATAAATTTATTTTTAATAAAGAATTAATAATTCTTGTTGGCATATAAATTTGATTTTTTTTAAAATATTATAAAAGTTAAACAGTACCCATTTCTTAGAACGAAATCTATAAAATAGATTTCAAGTCACAAAAAAAATAACTTAATATTTTTTTTATAGCCGTGACGTACCAAAAATGTAATTTCACAATATATTAAATATACCATGAAAAAGAGGAAACTAGGTTTCCTCCCCAGTTCGTGAAAGTGTAAATATTACACATTTCACAAAATACCTTTTAAACACACAATCAGCAAATAGTATTCTAGCGGGACTTAGAAAAAATTCATATACCCCTCAGTTTCAATGAGAAGTCTCTATTTCAAATGAATTCCACTTAAAAATCATATATATATTTTTTCCAATTGATTTTTTTATATTTCTGACTATTTCTGACTATTTCTGACTTTGAAAAAAATATCGAAATTTTTCTTTCAACTTTTCTTTATTTATTATGAAAATTGAATTTTTCAGTTGATTTTTCATTTTTCTTTCAAC
>CAWYQB010000247.1:905000-907500 GCA_963966105.1 Volucella zonaria | reverse complement strand
TGCTTTGTTTTAATTAGACAGTCGGATTCCCCAAGTCCGTGCCAGTTCTGAATTGATTGTTAATTGATAGTCGTTATAAATCAAAAAAATATATCTTACGATAAATCTTAAGACTTTTAGCAAGAAAATTCCACAATTGGTTACGTAAACTACTATCCGGGGAACAAAATCCGAAGATCTCTATTTACCCAGAACGAGTACATAAACCATGTTATTGCTTCCAATTCAAGCCCGACTATCTCAATCTTCAGAGCCAATCCTTATCCCGAAGTTACGGATCTAATTTGCCGACTTCCCTTACCTACATTATTCTATCGACTAGAGACTCTTCACCTTGGAGACCAGCTGCGGATATCGGTACGGCCTGTTGAGAAGTTTGCGTGACCCCACCATAAATTTTCAAGGTCCGAAGAGAAAATATCGACACAACAGTAAATGTCATGCTCTTCTAGTCCATCTACCATATCTCTCTTCGAAAGACTTCCATGGTAGTACGACTATAAAACAGAAAAGAAAACTCTTTCGATATCTCTCGACGGCTTCTTTATGGTCGTTCCTGTTGCCAGGATGAGCGAAATGCCCATTTTTAATAACAAACGTATACCCAACAGGTTACGGAATTGGAACCGTATTCCCTTTCGTTCAAAAATAATCAAGTGTTAAAATTTCTTTATATACAATGAGATATATAATTATATTTTTTTAACTTGAAAATTTTCGGCTTTCGCCTTAAACTTAGGACCGACTAACTCGTGATCAACCACTGTTCACACGAAACCCTTCTCCACTTCAGTCCTCCAAGGTCTCATTCGATTATTTGCTACTACCACCAAGATCTGTACCAATAGCGGCTCCATGCAGGCTTACGCCAAACACTTCTAAGCACACCATTGTACCCTCCTACTCACTAAAGTTTCAAAATTTATATTCAATCGAAATTAAATATAAATCATCTACTTTAGCGGTAATGTATAGGTATACAACTTAAGCGCCATCCATTTTAAGGGCTAGTTGCTTCGGCAGGTGAGTTGTTACACACTCCTTAGCGGATTACGACTTCCATGTCCACCGTCCTGCTGTTTTAAGCAACCAACGCCTTTCATGGTATCTGCATGAGTTGTTAATTTGGGCACCGTAACATTACGTTTGGTTCATCCCACAGCGCCAGTTCTGCTTACCAAAAGTGGCCCACTGGGCACAATATATCACAACCTAAACCTTCATATCAAGAAAGGTTAGGTTCTTACCCATTTAAAGTTTGAGAATAGGTTAAGGTCGTTTCGACCCTAATGCCTCTAATCATTCGCTTTACCAGATAAGATTATTTTAAATAATTTTTAAATGCACCAGCTATCCTGAGGGAAACTTCGGAGGGAACCAGCTACTAGATGGTTCGATTGGTCTTTCGCCCCTATACTCAATTCTGACAATCGATTTGCACGTCAGAACTGTTTCGGTCTTCCATCAGGGTTTCCCCTGACTTCAACCTGATCAAGTATAGTTCACCATCTTTCGGGTCACAGCATATATGCTCAAGGTACGCTCTAGTTAGAGGCATAAATAATATAAATACTATTATGCATAACTGTATAGAACGCCCCGGGATTGAATTTATATTTCATAATAAAACATAAACTAATCCCATTAAAACAGTTAAGTTAATTATGCCATTGGGTTTTATTAAAAATACCCAATGACTTGCACATATGTTAGACTCCTTGGTCCGTGTTTCAAGACGGGTCCCGAAGGTATCCTGAATCTATCGCATTGTTAATCATATAAGTGCATACAATAAAATAAATAAATCAATAGATTTACCTACCATTGTAAAATTCCGTAAAATTTAAGCACTATATATAATTAAATCTGTCAATGATTTATCAAATCTAATACATTTATCTTATGTTAGAAATCCGAAAATAACTAATTTGGATAAACTTAAGTAAAAGATCTTATGATAAATATTTAATACATTAACAGATTACAATGTCCTTATATGGAAAAATTGCACACCATTTCTATTATATTAAAGAATATAACTTTATTAGTGATGAATTTTCCATAACGGATATTCAGGTTCATCGGGCTTAACCTCTAAGCAGTTTCACGTACTATTTAACTCTCTATTCAGAGTTCTTTTCAACTTTCCCTCACGGTACTTGTTTACTATCGGTCTCATGGTTATATTTAGTTTTAGATGGAGTTTACCACCCACTTAGTGCTGCACTATCAAGCAACACGACTCTTTGGAAACACCTTCTAGTAATCATTAACGTTATACGGGCCTGGCACCCTCTATGGGTAAATGGCCTCATTTAAGAAGGACTTAAATCATTAATTTCTCATACTAGATTATAGATGTTCCATACACTGCATCCCATATTTGCCATAAAGACAAAATGGCTTAGTGCTGAACTGTTTTCTTTTCGCTCGCCGCTACTAAGAAAATCCTGGTTAGTTTCTTTTCCTTCCCTCATTAATATGCTTAAATTCGGGGAGT
>CAWYQB010000247.1:855000-895000 GCA_963966105.1 Volucella zonaria | reverse complement strand
GAGATGTCGCTCTGACCAGCTTCAGCTCCCACTACGATTTCCTGAGCTCCCCCCTGCTCATCCGAGTTTGGTTCACCAGCAGACTCCTCAGGATGTTCGCGGAGTCCCTGTAAGTAACCCTGAACCATGTCTTTATAGGCGCCTACCCGCCTTTTACCCTTGATTCCCTCTAGGGATCTATCGGGAAACACTCGGATGAGCTCCTGGTTCATAAAGCGAACGCCCAGAAGGGTAAGCTCAGCCTCTTTCTTCGCCATAATTCTGACCTCTTCTTCAGACCACCTGACTTTAACTGGGTCACGGGCTTGGATGTTGTCGGACCAGGCTTTGTGTTTGGCCCTCTCGTGCACACCTCGACCCCTCTTGGTGTCGAAAGACATCAGACATCCAGGGAGGCGGCACACCCATTTCCCGTCCTCAGTTCTGACATCCTCGGGTATTCTAGTTGGGGCGGAGCGACCAGTGGGTCGTCCGTTCAGCATAAGCATATCCGAGGCTATATTATTGTTAGATTGACCAACTTAGAAACCGAATTCAGGGCTGGTAACCCGTTGAATCGGTACCAGATGTGCTTTAACTTCCCTTCGCTAGTCCAGGAAGACGGGTCCAACTCCGTGAAGGAGAGCACATTCTTGGGTTACTAGGAACTCCGAGGAGTTGCGGATCCAGCTAAAGACCAGATCCACACCCATTTTTCCTGCATCCCGGTGGATACAGGCGCCATGCAACACTCAGTCCACCATTTCCGAAAGGATTTGGTTTGATCAGCGGCACCACTAGAAGGTGGTTACATGACTTGATGTCGAGAGGCTATGTATTCGCATCGACACCCGGCAACTAGTGACTCCTTAATTTTCCTGGCGCAGATGGAATGCGCTGAAAGTTACACTATTGCCAGAAAAGCAGGCATAGTCTTAAGGATAATCAAGAGAGTCATAGTTACTCCCGCCGTTTACCCGCGCTTACTTGAATTTCTTCACTTTGACATTCAGAGCACTGGGCAGAAATCACATTGTGTCAACACCCGTTAGGGCCATCACAATGCTTTGTTTTAATTAGACAGTCGGATTCCCCAAGTCCGTGCCAGTTCTGAATTGATTGTTAATTGATAGTCGTTATAAATCAAAAAAATATATCTTACGATAAATCTTAAGACTTTTAGCAAGAAAATTCCACAATTGGTTACGTAAACTACTATCCGGGGAACAAAATCCGAAGATCTCTATTTACCCAGAACGAGTACATAAACCATGTTATTGCTTCCAATTCAAGCCCGACTATCTCAATCTTCAGAGCCAATCCTTATCCCGAAGTTACGGATCTAATTTGCCGACTTCCCTTACCTACATTATTCTATCGACTAGAGACTCTTCACCTTGGAGACCAGCTGCGGATATCGGTACGGCCTGTTGAGAAGTTTGCGTGACCCCACCATAAATTTTCAAGGTCCGAAGAGAAAATATCGACACAACAGTAAATGTCATGCTCTTCTAGTCCATCTACCATATCTCTCTTCGAAAGACTTCCATGGTAGTACGACTATAAAACAGAAAAGAAAACTCTTTCGATATCTCTCGACGGCTTCTTTATGGTCGTTCCTGTTGCCAGGATGAGCGAAATGCCCATTTTTAATAACAAACGTATACCCAACAGGTTACGGAATTGGAACCGTATTCCCTTTCGTTCAAAAATAATCAAGTGTTAAAATTTCTTTATATACAATGAGATATATAATTATATTTTTTTAACTTGAAAATTTTCGGCTTTCGCCTTAAACTTAGGACCGACTAACTCGTGATCAACCACTGTTCACACGAAACCCTTCTCCACTTCAGTCCTCCAAGGTCTCATTCGATTATTTGCTACTACCACCAAGATCTGTACCAATAGCGGCTCCATGCAGGCTTACGCCAAACACTTCTAAGCACACCATTGTACCCTCCTACTCACTAAAGTTTCAAAATTTATATTCAATCGAAATTAAATATAAATCATCTACTTTAGCGGTAATGTATAGGTATACAACTTAAGCGCCATCCATTTTAAGGGCTAGTTGCTTCGGCAGGTGAGTTGTTACACACTCCTTAGCGGATTACGACTTCCATGTCCACCGTCCTGCTGTTTTAAGCAACCAACGCCTTTCATGGTATCTGCATGAGTTGTTAATTTGGGCACCGTAACATTACGTTTGGTTCATCCCACAGCGCCAGTTCTGCTTACCAAAAGTGGCCCACTGGGCACAATATATCACAACCTAAACCTTCATATCAAGAAAGGTTAGGTTCTTACCCATTTAAAGTTTGAGAATAGGTTAAGGTCGTTTCGACCCTAATGCCTCTAATCATTCGCTTTACCAGATAAGATTATTTTAAATAATTTTTAAATGCACCAGCTATCCTGAGGGAAACTTCGGAGGGAACCAGCTACTAGATGGTTCGATTGGTCTTTCGCCCCTATACTCAATTCTGACAATCGATTTGCACGTCAGAACTGTTTCGGTCTTCCATCAGGGTTTCCCCTGACTTCAACCTGATCAAGTATAGTTCACCATCTTTCGGGTCACAGCATATATGCTCAAGGTACGCTCTAGTTAGAGGCATAAATAATATAAATACTATTATGCATAACTGTATAGAACGCCCCGGGATTGAATTTATATTTCATAATAAAACATAAACTAATCCCATTAAAACAGTTAAGTTAATTATGCCATTGGGTTTTATTAAAAATACCCAATGACTTGCACATATGTTAGACTCCTTGGTCCGTGTTTCAAGACGGGTCCCGAAGGTATCCTGAATCTATCGCATTGTTAATCATATAAGTGCATACAATAAAATAAATAAATCAATAGATTTACCTACCATTGTAAAATTCCGTAAAATTTAAGCACTATATATAATTAAATCTGTCAATGATTTATCAAATCTAATACATTTATCTTATGTTAGAAATCCGAAAATAACTAATTTGGATAAACTTAAGTAAAAGATCTTATGATAAATATTTAATACATTAACAGATTACAATGTCCTTATATGGAAAAATTGCACACCATTTCTATTATATTAAAGAATATAACTTTATTAGTGATGAATTTTCCATAACGGATATTCAGGTTCATCGGGCTTAACCTCTAAGCAGTTTCACGTACTATTTAACTCTCTATTCAGAGTTCTTTTCAACTTTCCCTCACGGTACTTGTTTACTATCGGTCTCATGGTTATATTTAGTTTTAGATGGAGTTTACCACCCACTTAGTGCTGCACTATCAAGCAACACGACTCTTTGGAAACACCTTCTAGTAATCATTAACGTTATACGGGCCTGGCACCCTCTATGGGTAAATGGCCTCATTTAAGAAGGACTTAAATCATTAATTTCTCATACTAGATTATAGATGTTCCATACACTGCATCCCATATTTGCCATAAAGACAAAATGGCTTAGTGCTGAACTGTTTTCTTTTCGCTCGCCGCTACTAAGAAAATCCTGGTTAGTTTCTTTTCCTTCCCTCATTAATATGCTTAAATTCGGGGAGTTTTCTCATATGAGTTGAGGTTGTTTAACACAAATAAATAAAAATTATTTTATATACTCATCAGTTTAATAAGTAAATCTTTTCTATATATATTATCAAGTGTGAGGCAATTCTATTATAATTTATATTATTATTTTCGACTTTGGTTTATGGTTTTTTTTTTTTTTTTAATTTTAGTTTCTCTTGTCACAGTAGAAATATTTAATTAACATATTAATGCATATTTCTATATTAGTTTAAATAAATATTTTATACTAGACATTCCTTCACAAATAGATAATATAGAATACTAAGATTCCATTATTTTGAGGTATATATTATAAATTAATATTATGAATTTAATAAAATAAATCCAATAATATAACATGTGCTTAAGTATATTTCCAAAAAGTAATATAAATTTCTTCTTTTTCATATACAAGCAACTTATTTAGAATAGTCTCACAACCCTCAACCATATGTAGTCCAAGCAGCACTTCAAAATTAATTAAAGTACATAACAGCATGGACTGCGATATGCGTTCAAAATGTCGATGTTCATGTGTCCTGCAGTTCACACGATGACGCACAGTTTGCTGCGTTCTTCATCGACCCATGAGCCAAGTGATCCACCGCTTAGAGTATTTAAAATTTTGTTTAGAATAAGTCATATAATATTAAAGGAATAATAATAATTATTAAAGGTATAATTAAATAAGCAAACAATAAACCATTATTTAATAAAATTTTTTTAATTAAACAATATATTGCAAAACATTTCTCTTTTATTGTTGTCATTCAATTTGCCTTTATTTATTATTTTTATATTATTTCCTTTCATTTCATCATCATTATTATTATTATTATTATTACCATCATTTTTATAATTTAAAATTTATTAAATTAATAATATAATAATTAATGAAATGTTTCTTTTTTAACCTAATGCCTATTGTTGCGAATGTCCAATTCCATAAGGAATCGTAACTTAATTTTCTATATAGAAAAAATAAGTACAACATGTGACATTAAGTTCTTACATAACTCTTATTTATACATATATGTATTTATATAAAAAATAAATATATATTAATATAATATCTTGTACACTTATAATTGGGTATTTGTATTTTATTCATTAATATTATAATTGAATATTTTATATGTTTCACTTTCTATATAATTTATTTCGTTTGTATCTTTGTATCTTTATGTTTTTGTGTTTTTCTTTTGCCTCTTATATATTAATTTCGTTCTTAGTATGTACAATTGATATTTATTATATATTTTAATTTAAATATAAATTTTCTATGTATTTATTTTTAAGAGTAAGTAAGATGCCTTCAAATAATAATCTTTGGATAAATGCTTTAATTTTTAATATTTTTGTAGAAGGAACACGTTAATGATCCTTCCGCAGGTTCACCTACGGAAACCTTGTTACGACTTTTACTTCCTCTAAATAATCAAGTTCGGTCAACTTCTGCGAAACAACCGTAACACGTGAGCGTCACAGTGATCACGTCCGGAGACCTCACTAAATAATTCAATCGGTAGTAGCGACGGGCGGTGTGTACAAAGGGCAGGGACGTAATCAATACGAGTTAATGACTCACACTTACTGGGAATTCCAAGTTCATGTGAACAGTTTCAGTTCACAATCCCAAGCATGAAAGTGGTTCAGCGGTTTACCCGGACCTCTCGGTCTAGGAAATACACGTTGATACTTTCATTGTAGCGCGCGTGCAGCCCAGGACATCTAAGGGCATCACAGACCTGTTATTGCTCAATCTCATTATTGCTAGACGCAATTTGTCCATTTAAGAAGCTAGTGTCCTTATAATGGGACAAACAAACAGGTACGGCTCCACTTACATAAACCCATTCAAACACTCATACATTTTACTGTATTCATGAATGAAGGCTATATAAGCTTCAGCACCATAATCCTGAAAGCATCTATTTAATATATTTGAGTCTCGTTCGTTATCGGAATTAACCAGACAAATCACTCCACGAACTAAGAACGGCCATGCACCACCACCCATAGATTCGAGAAAGAGCTATCAATCTGTCTTACACACTTATGTTCGGACCTGGTAAGTTTTCCCGTGTTGAGTCAAATTAAGCCGCAGGCTCCACTCCTGGTGGTGCCCTTCCGTCAATTCCTTTAAGTTTCAGCTTTGCAACCATACTTCCCCCGGAGCCCAAAAGCTTTGGTTTCCCGGGAAGCGACTGAGAGAGCCATAGTAGTAGCTACACCCAATTGCTAGCTGGCATCGTTTATGGTTAGAACTAGGGCGGTATCTGATCGCCTTCGAACCTCTAACTTTCGTTCTTGATTAATGAAAACATCTTTGGCAAATGCTTTCGCTTAAGTTAGTCTTACGACGGTCCAAGAATTTCACCTCTCGCGTCGTAATACTAATGCCCCCAAACTGCTTCTATTAATCATTACCTCTTGATCTAAAAACCAATGAAAGTAGAACAGAGGTCTTATTTCATTATTCCATGCACAAAATATTCAGGCATTTGGAGCCTGCTTTAAGCACTCTAATTTGTTCAAAGTAACTGTACCGGCCCACAACAACACTCGATGAAGAGCACTGAAGCAGGTTTAAATAGGAGGTATACATAATGATACAATGACCATTATATATTAGAACTCCACCGGTAATACGCTTGCATAAATAAAGTAATGTACAATCCACAATTATAGTTGTACTACCAATATGAAGCACAAATTCAACTACGAACATTTTAACCGCAACAACTTTAATATACGCTATTGGAGCTGGAATTACCGCGGCTGCTGGCACCAGACTTGCCCTCCAATTGGTCCTTGTTAAAGGATTTAAAGTGTACTCATTCCAATTACAGGGCCTCGGATATGAGTCCTGTATTGTTATTTTTCGTCACTACCTCCCCGAACTGGGAGTGGGTAATTTACGCGCCTGCTGCCTTCCTTAGATGTGGTAGCCGTTTCTCAGGCTCCCTCTCCGGAATCGAACCCTGATTCCCCGTTACCCGTTGCAACCATGGTAGTCCTAGATACTACCATCAATAGTTGATAGGGCAGACATTTGAAAGATCTGTCGTCGGTACAAGACCATACGATCGGCAAATTATCTAGAGTTCAACCATAATAACGATTTCCGAAAAAATCGCTTGGTTTTAGCCTAATAAAAGCACACGTTCCAAAAGGTCCGTGTTTATATTGCATGTATTAGCTCTAGAATTACCACAGTTATCCAAGTAACTGTTAACGATCTAATGAACCATAACTGATATAATGAGCCTTTTGCGGTTTCACTTTTAATTCGTGTGTACTTAGACATGCATGGCTTAATCTTTGAGACAAGCATATAACTACTGGCAGGATCAACCAGAATAATGTTATATTATTTATTTGAAACTTTCATTTGAAACACATCATTAATTATCCATTCCATTTTACAATTATGTCTGACTTATTATTTATGACACTTATGAGGATTTCTCCCCGGACGGTGAAAGACAATAAATATAATATAAATTTATTGCCCTATAGAATAAGATTTAACATAAAAAAATAGTGGACTTCTTAATGTAGTTATAACAAAGGTATATTGTACTTTTTATTACCAACTAAGAGCATACAGAACTTAGTTGTATTGTAATTTTAAAAGTAAACCTTTCATAAAAACATTATCAATGATTGTTTTCAAAATATTAATTTTTCACGTACCAATTTAATCATTTAAATATATAAATTTATTTTTAATAAAGAATTAATAATTCTTGTTGGCATATAAATTTGATTTTTTTTAAAATATTATAAAAGTTAAACAGTACCCATTTCTTAGAACGAAATCTATAAAATAGATTTCAAGTCACAAAAAAAATAACTTAATATTTTTTTTATAGCCGTGACGTACCAAAAATGTAATTTCACAATATATTAAATATACCATGAAAAAGAGGAAACTAGGTTTCCTCCCCAGTTCGTGAAAGTGTAAATATTACACATTTCACAAAATACCTTTTAAACACACAATCAGCAAATAGTATTCTAGCGGGACTTAGAAAAAATTCATATACCCCTCAGTCTCAATGAGAAGTCTCTATTTCAAATGAATTCCACTTAAAAATCATATATATATTTTTTCCAATTGATTTTTTTATATTTCTGACTATTTCTGACTATTTCTGACTTTGAAAAAAATATCGAAATTTTTCTTTCAACTTTTCTTTATTTATTATGAAAATTGAATTTTTCAGTTGATTTTTCATTTTTCTTTCAACTTTTCTTTATTTATTATGAAAATTAAATTTTTCAGTTGATTTTTCATTTTTGGGACTTAGAAAAATTTTCGATTTTTTTTCTCATATAATCTGACCTTCTATGGAATTGTTCATTTTTACACTTCTCATAATATACCTTTTAAACACACAAACAGCAAATGGCATTCTAGCGGGACTTAGAAAAATTTTCGAAATTTTCAAGAAAAAAAATTTTTGACATACACCTCAGTTTCATTGAGAAGTCTCTATTTCAAATGAATTCCACTTAAAAATCATATATATATTTTTTCCAATTGATTTTTTTATATTTCTGACTATTTCTGACTTTGAAAAAAATATCGAAATTTTTCTTTCAACTTTTCTTTATTTATTATGAAAATTTAATTTTTCAGTTGATTTTTCATTTTTCTTTCAACTTTTCTTTATTTATTATGAAAATTAAATTTTTCAGTTGATTTTTCATTTTTGGGACTTAGAAAAATTTTCGATTTTTTTTCTCATATAATCTGACCTTCTATGGAATTGTTCATTTTTACACTTCTCATAATATACCTTTTAAACACACAAACAGCAAATGGCATTCTAGCGGGACTATATTTTTTCCAATTGATTTTTTTATATTTCTGAATATTTCTGACTATTTCTGACTTTGAAAAAAATATCGAAATTTTTCTTTCAACTTTTCTTTATTTATTATGAAAATTTAATTTTTCAGTTGATTTTTCATTTTTCTTTCAACTTTTCTTTATTTATTATGAAAATTAAATTTTTCAGTTGATTTTTCATTTTTGGGACTTAGAAAAATTTTCGAAATTTTCAAGAAAAAAAATTTTTCACATACACCTCAGTTTCATTGAGAAGTTTCTATTTCAAATGCATTTCACTTAAAAATCAAAAAAATTGATTTTTTTATATTTCTGACTTTGAAAAAAATATCGAAATTTTTCTTTCAACTTTTCTTTATTTATTATGAAAATTTAATTTTTCAGTTGATTTTTCATTTTTCTTTCAACTTTTCTTTATTTATTATGAAAATTAAATTTTTCAGTTGATTTTTCATTTTTGGGACTTAGAAAAATTTTCGATTTTTTTTCTCATATAATCTGACCTTCTATGGAATTGTTCATTTTTACACTTCTCATAATATACCTTTTAAACACACAAACAGCAAATGGCATTCTAGCGGGACTATATTTTTTCCAATTGATTTTTTTATATTTCTGACTATTTCTGACTATTTCTGACTTTGAAAAAAATATCGAAATTTTTCTTTCAACTTTTCTTTATTTATTATGAAAATTTAATTTTTCAGTTGATTTTTCATTTTTCTTTCAACTTTTCTTTATTTATTATGAAAATTAAATTTTTCAGTTGATTTTTCATTTTTGGGACTTAGAAAAATTTTCGAAATTTTCAAGAAAAAAAATTTTTCACATACACCTCAGTTTCATTGAGAAGTTTCTATTTCAAATGCATTTCACTTAAAAATCAAAAAAATTGATTTTTCTATATTTCTGACTTTGAAAAAAATATCGAAATTTTTCTTTCAACTTTTCTTTATTTATTATGAAAATTTAATTTTTCAGTTGATTTTTCATTTTTCTTTCAACTTTTCTTTATTTATTATGAAAATTAAATTTTTCAGTTGATTTTTCGTTTTTGGGACTTAGAAAAATTTTCGATTTTTTTTCTCATATAATCTGACCTTCTATGGAATTGTTCATTTTTACACTTCTCATAATATACCTTTTAAACACACAAACAGCAAATGGCATTCTAGCGGGACTATATTTTTTCCAATTGATTTTTTTATATTTCTGACTATTTCTGACTATTTCTGACTTTGAAAAAAATATCGAAATTTTTCTTTCAACTTTTCTTTATTTATTATGAAAATTTAATTTTTCAGTTGATTTTTCATTTTTCTTTCAACTTTTCTTTATTTATTATGAAAATTAAATTTTTCAGTTGATTTTTCATTTTTGGGACTTAGAAAAATTTTCGAAATTTTCAAGAAAAAAAATTTTTCACATACACCTCAGTTTCATTGAGAAGTTTCTATTTCAAATGCATTTCACTTAAAAATCAAAAAAATTGATTTTTTTATATTTCTGACTTTGAAAAAAATATCGAAATTTTTCTTTCAACTTTTCTTTATTTATTATGAAAATTTAATTTTTCAGTTGATTTTTCATTTTTCTTTCAACTTTTCTTTATTTATTATGAAAATTAAATTTTTCAGTTGATTTTTCATTTTTGGGACTTAGAAAAATTTTCGATTTTTTTTCTCATATAATCTGACCTTCTATGGAATTGTTCATTTTTACACTTCTCATAATATACCTTTTAAACACACAAACAGCAAATGGCATTCTAGCGGGACTATATTTTTTCCAATTGATTTTTTTATATTTCTGACTATTTCTGACTATTTCTGACTTTGAAAAAAATATCGAAATTTTTCTTTCAACTTTTCTTTATTTATTATGAAAATTTAATTTTTCAGTTGATTTTTCATTTTTCTTTCAACTTTTCTTTATTTATTATGAAAATTAAATTTTTCAGTTGATTTTTCATTTTTGGGACTTAGAAAAATTTTCGAAATTTTCAAGAAAAAAAATTTTTCACATACACCTCAGTTTCATTGAGAAGTTTCTATTTCAAATGCATTTCACTTAAAAATCAAAAAAATTGATTTTTTTATATTTCTGACTTTGAAAAAAATATCGAAATTTTTCTTTCAACTTTTCTTTATTTATTATGAAAATTTAATTTTTCAGTTGATTTTTCATTTTTCTTTCAACTTTTCTTTATTTATTATGAAAATTAAATTTTTCAGTTGATTTTTCATTTTTGGGACTTAGAAAAATTTTCGAAATTTTCAAGAAAAAAAATTTTTCACATACACCTCAGTTTCATTGAGAAGTTTCTATTTCAAATGCATTTCACTTAAAAATCAAAAAAATTGATTTTTTTATATTTCTGACTTTGAAAAAAATATCGAAATTTTTCTTTCAACTTTTCTTTATTTATTATGAAAATTTAATTTTTCAGTTGATTTTTCATTTTTCTTTCAACTTTTCTTTATTTATTATGAAAATTAAATTTTTCAGTTGATTTTTCATTTTTGGGACTTAGAAAAATTTTCGATTTTTTTTCTCATATAATCTGACCTTCTATGGAATTGTTCATTTTTACACTTCTCATAATATACCTTTTAAACACACAAACAGCAAATGGCATTCTAGCGGGACTATATTTTTTCCAATTGATTTTTTTATATTTCTGACTATTTCTGACTATTTCTGACTTTGAAAAAAATATCGAAATTTTTCTTTCAACTTTTCTTTATTTATTATGAAAATTTAATTTTTCAGTTGATTTTTCATTTTTCTTTCAACTTTTCTTTATTTATTATGAAAATTAAATTTTTCAGTTGATTTTTCATTTTTGGGACTTAGAAAAATTTTCGAAATTTTCAAGAAAAAAAATTTTTCACATACACCTCAGTTTCATTGAGAAGTTTCTATTTCAAATGCATTTCACTTAAAAATCAAAAAAATTGATTTTTCTATATTTCTGACTTTGAAAAAAATATCGAAATTTTTCTTTCAACTTTTCTTTATTTATTATGAAAATTTAATTTTTCAGTTGATTTTTCATTTTTCTTTCAACTTTTCTTTATTTATTATGAAAATTAAATTTTTCAGTTGATTTTTCGTTTTTGGGACTTTCTTTCAACTTTTCTTTATTTATTATGAAAATTTAATTTTTCAGTTGATTTTTCATTTTTCTTTCAACTTTTCTTTATTTATTATGAAAATTAAATTTTTCAGTTGATTTTTCATTTTTGGGACTTAGAAAAATTTTCGATTTTTTTTCTCATATAATCTGACCTTCTATGGAATTGTTCATTTTTACACTTCTCATAATATACCTTTTAAACACACAAACAGCAAATGGCATTCTAGCGGGACTATATTTTTTCCAATTGATTTTTTTATATTTCTGACTATTTCTGACTATTTCTGACTTTGAAAAAAATATCGAAATTTTTCTTTCAACTTTTCTTTATTTATTATGAAAATTTAATTTTTCAGTTGATTTTTCATTTTTCTTTCAACTTTTCTTTATTTATTATGAAAATTAAATTTTTCAGTTGATTTTTCATTTTTGGGACTTAGAAAAATTTTCGAAATTTTCAAGAAAAAAAATTTTTCACATACACCTCAGTTTCATTGAGAAGTTTCTATTTCAAATGCATTTCACTTAAAAATCAAAAAAATTGATTTTTTTATATTTCTGACTTTGAAAAAAATATCGAAATTTTTCTTTCAACTTTTCTTTATTTATTATGAAAATTTAATTTTTCAGTTGATTTTTCATTTTTCTTTCAACTTTTCTTTATTTATTATGAAAATTAAATTTTTCAGTTGATTTTTCATTTTTGGGACTTAGAAAAATTTTCGATTTTTTTTCTCATATAATCTGACCTTCTATGGAATTGTTCATTTTTACACTTCTCATAATATACCTTTTAAACACACAAACAGCAAATGGCATTCTAGCGGGACTATATTTTTTCCAATTGATTTTTTTATATTTCTGACTATTTCTGACTATTTCTGACTTTGAAAAAAATATCGAAATTTTTCTTTCAACTTTTCTTTATTTATTATGAAAATTTAATTTTTCAGTTGATTTTTCATTTTTCTTTCAACTTTTCTTTATTTATTATGAAAATTAAATTTTTCAGTTGATTTTTCATTTTTGGGACTTAGAAAAATTTTCGAAATTTTCAAGAAAAAAAATTTTTCACATACACCTCAGTTTCATTGAGAAGTTTCTATTTCAAATGCATTTCACTTAAAAATCAAAAAAATTGATTTTTTTATATTTCTGACTTTGAAAAAAATATCGAAATTTTTCTTTCAACTTTTCTTTATTTATTATGAAAATTTAATTTTTCAGTTGATTTTTCATTTTTCTTTCAACTTTTCTTTATTTATTATGAAAATTAAATTTTTCAGTTGATTTTTCATTTTTGGGACTTAGAAAAATTTTCGAAATTTTCAAGAAAAAAAATTTTTCACATACACCTCAGTTTCATTGAGAAGTTTCTATTTCAAATGCATTTCACTTAAAAATCAAAAAAATTGATTTTTTTATATTTCTGACTTTGAAAAAAATATCGAAATTTTTCTTTCAACTTTTCTTTATTTATTATGAAAATTTAATTTTTCAGTTGATTTTTCATTTTTCTTTCAACTTTTCTTTATTTATTATGAAAATTAAATTTTTCAGTTGATTTTTCATTTTTGGGACTTAGAAAAATTTTCGAAATTTTCAAGAAAAAAAGTTTTCACATACACCTCAGTTTCATTGAGAAGTTTCTATTTCAAATGCATTTCACTTAAAAATCAAAAAAATTGATTTTTTTATATTTCTGACTTTGAAAAAAATATCGAAATTTTTCTTTCAACTTTTCTTTATTTATTATGAAAATTTAATTTTTCAGTTGATTTTTCATTTTTCTTTCAACTTTTCTTTATTTATTATGAAAATTAAATTTTTCAGTTGATTTTTCATTTTTGGGACTTAGAAAAATTTTCGATTTTTTTTCTCATATAATCTGACCTTCTATGGAATTGTTCATTTTTACACTTCTCATAATATACCTTTTAAACACACAAACAGCAAATGGCATTCTAGCGGGACTATATTTTTTCCAATTGATTTTTTTATATTTCTGACTATTTCTGACTATTTCTGACTTTGAAAAAAATATCGAAATTTTTCTTTCAACTTTTCTTTATTTATTATGAAAATTTAATTTTTCAGTTGATTTTTCATTTTTCTTTCAACTTTTCTTTATTTATTATGAAAATTAAATTTTTCAGTTGATTTTTCATTTTTGGGACTTAGAAAAATTTTCGAAATTTTCAAGAAAAAAAATTTTTCACATACACCTCAGTTTCATTGAGAAGTTTCTATTTCAAATGCATTTCACTTAAAAATCAAAAAAATTGATTTTTTTATATTTCTGACTTTGAAAAAAATATCGAAATTTTTCTTTCAACTTTTCTTTATTTATTATGAAAATTTAATTTTTCAGTTGATTTTTCATTTTTCTTTCAACTTTTCTTTATTTATTATGAAAATTAAATTTTTCAGTTGATTTTTCATTTTTGGGACTTAGAAAAATTTTCGAAATTTTCAAGAAAAAAAATTTTTCACATACACCTCAGTTTCATTGAGAAGTTTCTATTTCAAATGCATTTCACTTAAAAATCAAAAAAATTGATTTTTTTATATTTCTGACTTTGAAAAAAATATCGAAATTTTTCTTTCAACTTTTCTTTATTTATTATGAAAATTTAATTTTTCAGTTGATTTTTCATTTTTCTTTCAACTTTTCTTTATTTATTATGAAAATTAAATTTTTCAGTTGATTTTTCATTTTTGGGACTTAGAAAAATTTTCGAAATTTTCAAGAAAAAAAGTTTTCACATACACCTCAGTTTCATTGAGAAGTTTCTATTTCAAATGCATTTCACTTAAAAATCAAAAAAATTGATTTTTTTATATTTCTGACTTTGAAAAAAATATCGAAATTTTTCTTTCAACTTTTCTTTATTTATTATGAAAATTTAATTTTTCAGTTGATTTTTCATTTTTCTTTCAACTTTTCTTTATTTATTATGAAAATTAAATTTTTCAGTTGATTTTTCATTTTTGGGACTTAGAAAAATTTTCGAAATTTTCAAGAAAAAAAATTTTTCACATACACCTCAGTTTCATTGAGAAGTTTCTATTTCAAATGCATTTCACTTAAAAATTAAAAAAATTGATTTTTTTATATTTCTGACTTTGAAAAAAATATCGAAATTTTTCTTTCAACTTTTCTTTATTTATTATGAAAATTTAATTTTTCAGTTGATTTTTCATTTTTCTTTCAACTTTTCTTTATTTATTATGAAAATTAAATTTTTCAGTTGATTTTTCATTTTTGGGACTTAGAAAAATTTTCGAAATTTTCAAGAAAAAAAGTTTTCACATACACCTCAGTTTCATTGAGAAGTTTCTATTTCAAATGCATTTCACTTAAAAATCAAAAAAATTGATTTTTTTATATTTCTGACTTTGAAAAAAATATCGAAATTTTTCTTTCAACTTTTCTTTATTTATTATGAAAATTTAATTTTTCAGTTGATTTTTCATTTTTCTTTCAACTTTTCTTTATTTATTATGAAAATTAAATTTTTCAGTTGATTTTTCATTTTTGGGACTTAGAAAAATTTTCGATTTTTTTTCTCATATAATCTGACCTTCTATGGAATTGTTCATTTTTACACTTCTCATAATATACCTTTTAAACACACAAACAGCAAATGGCATTCTAGCGGGACTATATTTTTTCCAATTGATTTTTTTATATTTCTGACTATTTCTGACTATTTCTGACTTTGAAAAAAATATCGAAATTTTTCTTTCAACTTTTCTTTATTTATTATGAAAATTTAATTTTTCAGTTGATTTTTCATTTTTCTTTCAACTTTTCTTTATTTATTATGAAAATTAAATTTTTCAGTTGATTTTTCATTTTTGGGACTTAGAAAAATTTTCGAAATTTTCAAGAAAAAAAATTTTTCACATACACCTCAGTTTCATTGAGAAGTTTCTATTTCAAATGCATTTCACTTAAAAATCAAAAAAATTGATTTTTTTATATTTCTGACTTTGAAAAAAATATCGAAATTTTTCTTTCAACTTTTCTTTATTTATTATGAAAATTTAATTTTTCAGTTGATTTTTCATTTTTCTTTCAACTTTTCTTTATTTATTATGAAAATTAAATTTTTCAGTTGATTTTTCATTTTTGGGACTTAGAAAAATTTTCGAAATTTTCAAGAAAAAAAGTTTTCACATACACCTCAGTTTCATTGAGAAGTTTCTATTTCAAATGCATTTCACTTAAAAATCAAAAAAATTGATTTTTTTATATTTCTGACTTTGAAAAAAATATCGAAATTTTTCTTTCAACTTTTCTTTATTTATTATGAAAATTTAATTTTTCAGTTGATTTTTCATTTTTCTTTCAACTTTTCTTTATTTATTATGAAAATTAAATTTTTCAGTTGATTTTTCATTTTTGGGACTTAGAAAAATTTTCGATTTTTTTTCTCATATAATCTGACCTTCTATGGAATTGTTCATTTTTACACTTCTCATAATATACCTTTTAAACACACAAACAGCAAATGGCATTCTAGCGGGACTATATTTTTTCCAATTGATTTTTTTATATTTCTGACTATTTCTGACTATTTCTGACTTTGAAAAAAATATCGAAATTTTTCTTTCAACTTTTCTTTATTTATTATGAAAATTTAATTTTTCAGTTGATTTTTCATTTTTCTTTCAACTTTTCTTTATTTATTATGAAAATTAAATTTTTCAGTTGATTTTTCATTTTTGGGACTTAGAAAAATTTTCGAAATTTTCAAGAAAAAAAATTTTTCACATACACCTCAGTTTCATTGAGAAGTTTCTATTTCAAATGCATTTCACTTAAAAATCAAAAAAATTGATTTTTTTATATTTCTGACTTTGAAAAAAATATCGAAATTTTTCTTTCAACTTTTCTTTATTTATTATGAAAATTTAATTTTTCAGTTGATTTTTCATTTTTCTTTCAACTTTTCTTTATTTATTATGAAAATTAAATTTTTCAGTTGATTTTTCATTTTTGGGACTTAGAAAAATTTTCGAAATTTTCAAGAAAAAAAATTTTTCACATACACCTCAGTTTCATTGAGAAGTTTCTATTTCAAATGCATTTCACTTAAAAATCAAAAAAATTGATTTTTTTATATTTCTGACTTTGAAAAAAATATCGAAATTTTTCTTTCAACTTTTCTTTATTTATTATGAAAATTTAATTTTTCAGTTGATTTTTCATTTTTCTTTCAACTTTTCTTTATTTATTATGAAAATTAAATTTTTCAGTTGATTTTTCATTTTTGGGACTTAGAAAAATTTTCGAAATTTTCAAGAAAAAAAGTTTTCACATACACCTCAGTTTCATTGAGAAGTTTCTATTTCAAATGCATTTCACTTAAAAATCAAAAAAATTGATTTTTTTATATTTCTGACTTTGAAAAAAATATCGAAATTTTTCTTTCAACTTTTCTTTATTTATTATGAAAATTTAATTTTTCAGTTGATTTTTCATTTTTCTTTCAACTTTTCTTTATTTATTATGAAAATTAAATTTTTCAGTTGATTTTTCATTTTTGGGACTTAGAAAAATTTTCGATTTTTTTTCTCATATAATCTGACCTTCTATGGAATTGTTCATTTTTACACTTCTCATAATATACCTTTTAAACACACAAACAGCAAATGGCATTCTAGCGGGACTATATTTTTTCCAATTGATTTTTTTATATTTCTGACTATTTCTGACTATTTCTGACTTTGAAAAAAATATCGAAATTTTTCTTTCAACTTTTCTTTATTTATTATGAAAATTTAATTTTTCAGTTGATTTTTCATTTTTCTTTCAACTTTTCTTTATTTATTATGAAAATTAAATTTTTCAGTTGATTTTTCATTTTTGGGACTTAGAAAAATTTTCGAAATTTTCAAGAAAAAAAATTTTTCACATACACCTCAGTTTCATTGAGAAGTTTCTATTTCAAATGCATTTCACTTAAAAATCAAAAAAATTGATTTTTTTATATTTCTGACTTTGAAAAAAATATCGAAATTTTTCTTTCAACTTTTCTTTATTTATTATGAAAATTTAATTTTTCAGTTGATTTTTCATTTTTCTTTCAACTTTTCTTTATTTATTATGAAAATTAAATTTTTCAGTTGATTTTTCATTTTTGGGACTTAGAAAAATTTTCGAAATTTTCAAGAAAAAAAGTTTTCACATACACCTCAGTTTCATTGAGAAGTTTCTATTTCAAATGCATTTCACTTAAAAATCAAAAAAATTGATTTTTTTATATTTCTGACTTTGAAAAAAATATCGAAATTTTTCTTTCAACTTTTCTTTATTTATTATGAAAATTTAATTTTTCAGTTGATTTTTCATTTTTCTTTCAACTTTTCTTTATTTATTATGAAAATTAAATTTTTCAGTTGATTTTTCATTTTTGGGACTTAGAAAAATTTTCGATTTTTTTTCTCATATAATCTGACCTTCTATGGAATTGTTCATTTTTACACTTCTCATAATATACCTTTTAAACACACAAACAGCAAATGGCATTCTAGCGGGACTATATTTTTTCCAATTGATTTTTTTATATTTCTGACTATTTCTGACTATTTCTGACTTTGAAAAAAATATCGAAATTTTTCTTTCAACTTTTCTTTATTTATTATGAAAATTTAATTTTTCAGTTGATTTTTCATTTTTCTTTCAACTTTTCTTTATTTATTATGAAAATTAAATTTTTCAGTTGATTTTTCATTTTTGGGACTTAGAAAAATTTTCGAAATTTTCAAGAAAAAAAATTTTTCACATACACCTCAGTTTCATTGAGAAGTTTCTATTTCAAATGCATTTCACTTAAAAATCAAAAAAATTGATTTTTTTATATTTCTGACTTTGAAAAAAATATCGAAATTTTTCTTTCAACTTTTCTTTATTTATTATGAAAATTTAATTTTTCAGTTGATTTTTCATTTTTCTTTCAACTTTTCTTTATTTATTATGAAAATTAAATTTTTCAGTTGATTTTTCATTTTTGGGACTTAGAAAAATTTTCGAAATTTTCAAGAAAAAAAGTTTTCACATACACCTCAGTTTCATTGAGAAGTTTCTATTTCAAATGCATTTCACTTAAAAATCAAAAAAATTGATTTTTTTATATTTCTGACTTTGAAAAAAATATCGAAATTTTTCTTTCAACTTTTCTTTATTTATTATGAAAATTTAATTTTTCAGTTGATTTTTCATTTTTCTTTCAACTTTTCTTTATTTATTATGAAAATTAAATTTTTCAGTTGATTTTTCATTTTTGGGACTTAGAAAAATTTTCGATTTTTTTTCTCATATAATCTGACCTTCTATGGAATTGTTCATTTTTACACTTCTCATAATATACCTTTTAAACACACAAACAGCAAATGGCATTCTAGCGGGACTATATTTTTTCCAATTGATTTTTTTATATTTCTGACTATTTCTGACTATTTCTGACTTTGAAAAAAATATCGAAATTTTTCTTTCAACTTTTCTTTATTTATTATGAAAATTTAATTTTTCAGTTGATTTTTCATTTTTCTTTCAACTTTTCTTTATTTATTATGAAAATTAAATTTTTCAGTTGATTTTTCATTTTTGGGACTTAGAAAAATTTTCGAAATTTTCAAGAAAAAAAATTTTTCACATACACCTCAGTTTCATTGAGAAGTTTCTATTTCAAATGCATTTCACTTAAAAATCAAAAAAATTGATTTTTTTATATTTCTGACTTTGAAAAAAATATCGAAATTTTTCTTTCAACTTTTCTTTATTTATTATGAAAATTTAATTTTTCAGTTGATTTTTCATTTTTCTTTCAACTTTTCTTTATTTATTATGAAAATTAAATTTTTCAGTTGATTTCTCATTTTTGGGACTTAGAAAAATTTTCGAAATTTTCAAGAAAAAAAGTTTTCACATACACCTCAGTTTCATTGAGAAGTTTCTATTTCAAATGCATTTCACTTAAAAATCAAAAAAATTGATTTTTTTATATTTCTGACTTTGAAAAAAATATCGAAATTTTTCTTTCAACTTTTCTTTATTTATTATGAAAATTTAATTTTTCAGTTGATTTTTCATTTTTCTTTCAACTTTTCTTTATTTATTATGAAAATTAAATTTTTCAGTTGATTTTTCATTTTTGGGACTTAGAAAAATTTTCGATTTTTTTTCTCATATAATCTGACCTTCTATGGAATTGTTCATTTTTACACTTCTCATAATATACCTTTTAAACACACAAACAGCAAATGGCATTCTAGCGGGACTATATTTTTTCCAATTGATTTTTTTATATTTCTGACTATTTCTGACTATTTCTGACTTTGAAAAAAATATCGAAATTTTTCTTTCAACTTTTCTTTATTTATTATGAAAATTTAATTTTTCAGTTGATTTTTCATTTTTCTTTCAACTTTTCTTTATTTATTATGAAAATTAAATTTTTCAGTTGATTTTTCATTTTTGGGACTTAGAAAAATTTTCGAAATTTTCAAGAAAAAAAGTTTTCACATACACCTCAGTTTCATTGAGAAGTTTCTATTTCAAATGCATTTCACTTAAAAATCAAAAAAATTGATTTTTTTATATTTCTGACTTTGAAAAAAATATCGAAATTTTTCTTTCAACTTTTCTTTATTTATTATGAAAATTTAATTTTTCAGTTGATTTTTCATTTTTCTTTCAACTTTTCTTTATTTATTATGAAAATTAAATTTTTCAGTTGATTTTTCATTTTTGGGACTTAGAAAAATTTTCGATTTTTTTTCTCATATAATCTGACCTTCTATGGAATTGTTCATTTTTACACTTCTCATAATATACCTTTTAAACACACAAACAGCAAATGGCATTCTAGCGGGACTATATTTTTTCCAATTGATTTTTTTATATTTCTGACTATTTCTGACTATTTCTGACTTTGAAAAAAATATCGAAATTTTTCTTTCAACTTTTCTTTATTTATTATGAAAATTTAATTTTTCAGTTGATTTTTCATTTTTCTTTCAACTTTTCTTTATTTATTATGAAAATTAAATTTTTCAGTTGATTTTTCATTTTTGGGACTTAGAAAAATTTTCGAAATTTTCAAGAAAAAAAATTTTTCACATACACCTCAGTTTCATTGAGAAGTTTCTATTTCAAATGCATTTCACTTAAAAATCAAAAAAATTGATTTTTTTATATTTCTGACTTTGAAAAAAATATCGAAATTTTTCTTTCAACTTTTCTTTATTTATTATGAAAATTTAATTTTTCAGTTGATTTTTCATTTTTCTTTCAACTTTTCTTTATTTATTATGAAAATTAAATTTTTCAGTTGATTTTTCATTTTTGGGACTTAGAAAAATTTTCGAAATTTTCAAGAAAAAAAGTTTTCACATACACCTCAGTTTCATTGAGAAGTTTCTATTTCAAATGCATTTCACTTAAAAATCAAAAAAATTGATTTTTTTATATTTCTGACTTTGAAAAAAATATCGAAATTTTTCTTTCAACTTTTCTTTATTTATTATGAAAATTTAATTTTTCAGTTGATTTTTCATTTTTCTTTCAACTTTTCTTTATTTATTATGAAAATTAAATTTTTCAGTTGATTTTTCATTTTTGGGACTTAGAAAAATTTTCGATTTTTTTTCTCATATAATCTGACCTTCTATGGAATTGTTCATTTTTACACTTCTCATAATATACCTTTTAAACACACAAACAGCAAATGGCATTCTAGCGGGACTATATTTTTTCCAATTGATTTTTTTATATTTCTGACTATTTCTGACTATTTCTGACTTTGAAAAAAATATCGAAATTTTTCTTTCAACTTTTCTTTATTTATTATGAAAATTTAATTTTTCAGTTGATTTTTCATTTTTCTTTCAACTTTTCTTTATTTATTATGAAAATTAAATTTTTCAGTTGATTTTTCATTTTTGGGACTTAGAAAAATTTTCGAAATTTTCAAGAAAAAAAATTTTTCACATACACCTCAGTTTCATTGAGAAGTTTCTATTTCAAATGCATTTCACTTAAAAATCAAAAAAATTGATTTTTTTATATTTCTGACTTTGAAAAAAATATCGAAATTTTTCTTTCAACTTTTCTTTATTTATTATGAAAATTTAATTTTTCAGTTGATTTTTCATTTTTCTTTCAACTTTTCTTTATTTATTATGAAAATTAAATTTTTCAGTTGATTTTTCATTTTTGGGACTTAGAAAAATTTTCGAAATTTTCAAGAAAAAAAGTTTTCACATACACCTCAGTTTCATTGAGAAGTTTCTATTTCAAATGCATTTCACTTAAAAATCAAAAAAATTGATTTTTTTATATTTCTGACTTTGAAAAAAATATCGAAATTTTTCTTTCAACTTTTCTTTATTTATTATGAAAATTTAATTTTTCAGTTGATTTTTCATTTTTCTTTCAACTTTTCTTTATTTATTATGAAAATTAAATTTTTCAGTTGATTTTTCATTTTTGGGACTTAGAAAAATTTTCGATTTTTTTTCTCATATAATCTGACCTTCTATGGAATTGTTCATTTTTACACTTCTCATAATATACCTTTTAAACACACAAACAGCAAATGGCATTCTAGCGGGACTATATTTTTTCCAATTGATTTTTTTATATTTCTGACTATTTCTGACTATTTCTGACTTTGAAAAAAATATCGAAATTTTTCTTTCAACTTTTCTTTATTTATTATGAAAATTTAATTTTTCAGTTGATTTTTCATTTTTCTTTCAACTTTTCTTTA
This sequence comes from Volucella zonaria, assembly GCA_963966105.1. Taxonomy (NCBI): domain Eukaryota; kingdom Metazoa; phylum Arthropoda; class Insecta; order Diptera; family Syrphidae; genus Volucella; species Volucella zonaria. The sequence continues at coordinate 872,671 of CAWYQB010000247.1, read as the reverse complement.
TTTATTATGAAAATTAAATTTTTCAGTTGATTTTTCATTTTTGGGACTTAGAAAAATTTTCGAAATTTTCAAGAAAAAAAGTTTTCACATACACCTCAGTTTCATTGAGAAGTTTCTATTTCAAATGCATTTCACTTAAAAATCAAAAAAATTGATTTTTTTATATTTCTGACTTTGAAAAAAATATCGAAATTTTTCTTTCAACTTTTCTTTATTTATTATGAAAATTTAATTTTTCAGTTGATTTTTCATTTTTCTTTCAACTTTTCTTTATTTATTATGAAAATTAAATTTTTCAGTTGATTTTTCATTTTTGGGACTTAGAAAAATTTTCGATTTTTTTTCTCATATAATCTGACCTTCTATGGAATTCTTCATTTTTACACTTCTCATAATATACCTTTTAAACACACAAACAGCAAATGGCATTCTAGCGGGACTATATTTTTTCCAATTGATTTTTTTATATTTCTGACTATTTCTGACTATTTCTGACTTTGAAAAAAATATCGAAATTTTTCTTTCAACTTTTCTTTATTTATTATGAAAATTTAATTTTTCAGTTGATTTTTCATTTTTCTTTCAACTTTTCTTTATTTATTATGAAAATTAAATTTTTCAGTTGATTTTTCATTTTTGGGACTTAGAAAAATTTTCGAAATTTTCAAGAAAAAAAATTTTTCACATACACCTCAGTTTCATTGAGAAGTTTCTATTTCAAATGCATTTCACTTAAAAATCAAAAAAATTGATTTTTTTATATTTCTGACTTTGAAAAAAATATCGAAATTTTTCTTTCAACTTTTCTTTATTTATTATGAAAATTTAATTTTTCAGTTGATTTTTCATTTTTCTTTCAACTTTTCTTTATTTATTATGAAAATTAAATTTTTCAGTTGATTTTTCATTTTTGGGACTTAGAAAAATTTTCGAAATTTTCAAGAAAAAAAGTTTTCACATACACCTCAGTTTCATTGAGAAGTTTCTATTTCAAATGCATTTCACTTAAAAATCAAAAAAATTGATTTTTTTATATTTCTGACTTTGAAAAAAATATCGAAATTTTTCTTTCAACTTTTCTTTATTTATTATGAAAATTTAATTTTTCAGTTGATTTTTCATTTTTCTTTCAACTTTTCTTTATTTATTATGAAAATTAAATTTTTCAGTTGATTTTTCATTTTTGGGACTTAGAAAAATTTTCGATTTTTTTTCTCATATAATCTGACCTTCTATGGAATTGTTCATTTTTACACTTCTCATAATATACCTTTTAAACACACAAACAGCAAATGGCATTCTAGCGGGACTATATTTTTTCCAATTGATTTTTTTATATTTCTGACTATTTCTGACTATTTCTGACTTTGAAAAAAATATCGAAATTTTTCTTTCAACTTTTCTTTATTTATTATGAAAATTTAATTTTTCAGTTGATTTTTCATTTTTCTTTCAACTTTTCTTTATTTATTATGAAAATTAAATTTTTCAGTTGATTTTTCATTTTTGGGACTTAGAAAAATTTTCGAAATTTTCAAGAAAAAAAATTTTTCACATACACCTCAGTTTCATTGAGAAGTTTCTATTTCAAATGCATTTCACTTAAAAATCAAAAAAATTGATTTTTTTATATTTCTGACTTTGAAAAAAATATCGAAATTTTTCTTTCAACTTTTCTTTATTTATTATGAAAATTTAATTTTTCAGTTGATTTTTCATTTTTCTTTCAACTTTTCTTTATTTATTATGAAAATTAAATTTTTCAGTTGATTTCTCATTTTTGGGACTTAGAAAAATTTTCGAAATTTTCAAGAAAAAAAGTTTTCACATACACCTCAGTTTCATTGAGAAGTTTCTATTTCAAATGCATTTCACTTAAAAATCAAAAAAATTGATTTTTTTATATTTCTGACTTTGAAAAAAATATCGAAATTTTTCTTTCAACTTTTCTTTATTTATTATGAAAATTTAATTTTTCAGTTGATTTTTCATTTTTCTTTCAACTTTTCTTTATTTATTATGAAAATTAAATTTTTCAGTTGATTTTTCATTTTTGGGACTTAGAAAAATTTTCGATTTTTTTTCTCATATAATCTGACCTTCTATGGAATTGTTCATTTTTACACTTCTCATAATATACCTTTTAAACACACAAACAGCAAATGGCATTCTAGCGGGACTATATTTTTTCCAATTGATTTTTTTATATTTCTGACTATTTCTGACTATTTCTGACTTTGAAAAAAATATCGAAATTTTTCTTTCAACTTTTCTTTATTTATTATGAAAATTTAATTTTTCAGTTGATTTTTCATTTTTCTTTCAACTTTTCTTTATTTATTATGAAAATTAAATTTTTCAGTTGATTTTTCATTTTTGGGACTTAGAAAAATTTTCGAAATTTTCAAGAAAAAAAATTTTTCACATACACCTCAGTTTCATTGAGAAGTTTCTATTTCAAATGCATTTCACTTAAAAATCAAAAAAATTGATTTTTTTATATTTCTGACTTTGAAAAAAATATCGAAATTTTTCTTTCAACTTTTCTTTATTTATTATGAAAATTTAATTTTTCAGTTGATTTTTCATTTTTCTTTCAACTTTTCTTTATTTATTATGAAAATTAAATTTTTCAGTTGATTTTTCATTTTTGGGACTTAGAAAAATTTTCGAAATTTTCAAGAAAAAAAGTTTTCACATACACCTCAGTTTCATTGAGAAGTTTCTATTTCAAATGCATTTCACTTAAAAATCAAAAAAATTGATTTTTTTATATTTCTGACTTTGAAAAAAATATCGAAATTTTTCTTTCAACTTTTCTTTATTTATTATGAAAATTTAATTTTTCAGTTGATTTTTCATTTTTCTTTCAACTTTTCTTTATTTATTATGAAAATTAAATTTTTCAGTTGATTTTTCATTTTTGGGACTTAGAAAAATTTTCGATTTTTTTTCTCATATAATCTGACCTTCTATGGAATTGTTCATTTTTACACTTCTCATAATATACCTTTTAAACACACAAACAGCAAATGGCATTCTAGCGGGACTATATTTTTTCCAATTGATTTTTTTATATTTCTGACTATTTCTGACTATTTCTGACTTTGAAAAAAATATCGAAATTTTTCTTTCAACTTTTCTTTATTTATTATGAAAATTTAATTTTTCAGTTGATTTTTCATTTTTCTTTCAACTTTTCTTTATTTATTATGAAAATTAAATTTTTCAGTTGATTTTTCATTTTTGGGACTTAGAAAAATTTTCGAAATTTTCAAGAAAAAAAATTTTTCACATACACCTCAGTTTCATTGAGAAGTTTCTATTTCAAATGCATTTCACTTAAAAATCAAAAAAATTGATTTTTTTATATTTCTGACTTTGAAAAAAATATCGAAATTTTTCTTTCAACTTTTCTTTATTTATTATGAAAATTTAATTTTTCAGTTGATTTTTCATTTTTCTTTCAACTTTTCTTTATTTATTATGAAAATTAAATTTTTCAGTTGATTTCTCATTTTTGGGACTTAGAAAAATTTTCGAAATTTTCAAGAAAAAAAGTTTTCACATACACCTCAGTTTCATTGAGAAGTTTCTATTTCAAATGCATTTCACTTAAAAATCAAAAAAATTGATTTTTTTATATTTCTGACTTTGAAAAAAATATCGAAATTTTTCTTTCAACTTTTCTTTATTTATTATGAAAATTTAATTTTTCAGTTGATTTTTCATTTTTCTTTCAACTTTTCTTTATTTATTATGAAAATTAAATTTTTCAGTTGATTTTTCATTTTTGGGACTTAGAAAAATTTTCGATTTTTTTTCTCATATAATCTGACCTTCTATGGAATTGTTCATTTTTACACTTCTCATAATATACCTTTTAAACACACAAACAGCAAATGGCATTCTAGCGGGACTATATTTTTTCCAATTGATTTTTTTATATTTCTGACTATTTCTGACTATTTCTGACTTTGAAAAAAATATCGAAATTTTTCTTTCAACTTTTCTTTATTTATTATGAAAATTTAATTTTTCAGTTGATTTTTCATTTTTCTTTCAACTTTTCTTTATTTATTATGAAAATTAAATTTTTCAGTTGATTTTTCATTTTTGGGACTTAGAAAAATTTTCGAAATTTTCAAGAAAAAAAATTTTTCACATACACCTCAGTTTCATTGAGAAGTTTCTATTTCAAATGCATTTCACTTAAAAATCAAAAAAATTGATTTTTTTATATTTCTGACTTTGAAAAAAATATCGAAATTTTTCTTTCAACTTTTCTTTATTTATTATGAAAATTTAATTTTTCAGTTGATTTTTCATTTTTCTTTCAACTTTTCTTTATTTATTATGAAAATTAAATTTTTCAGTTGATTTTTCATTTTTGGGACTTAGAAAAATTTTCGAAATTTTCAAGAAAAAAAGTTTTCACATACACCTCAGTTTCATTGAGAAGTTTCTATTTCAAATGCATTTCACTTAAAAATCAAAAAAATTGATTTTTTTATATTTCTGACTTTGAAAAAAATATCGAAATTTTTCTTTCAACTTTTCTTTATTTATTATGAAAATTTAATTTTTCAGTTGATTTTTCATTTTTCTTTCAACTTTTCTTTATTTATTATGAAAATTAAATTTTTCAGTTGATTTTTCATTTTTGGGACTTAGAAAAATTTTCGATTTTTTTTCTCATATAATCTGACCTTCTATGGAATTGTTCATTTTTACACTTCTCATAATATACCTTTTAAACACACAAACAGCAAATGGCATTCTAGCGGGACTATATTTTTTCCAATTGATTTTTTTATATTTCTGACTATTTCTGACTATTTCTGACTTTGAAAAAAATATCGAAATTTTTCTTTCAACTTTTCTTTATTTATTATGAAAATTTAATTTTTCAGTTGATTTTTCATTTTTCTTTCAACTTTTCTTTATTTATTATGAAAATTAAATTTTTCAGTTGATTTTTCATTTTTGGGACTTAGAAAAATTTTCGAAATTTTCAAGAAAAAAAATTTTTCACATACACCTCAGTTTCATTGAGAAGTTTCTATTTCAAATGCATTTCACTTAAAAATCAAAAAAATTGATTTTTTTATATTTCTGACTTTGAAAAAAATATCGAAATTTTTCTTTCAACTTTTCTTTATTTATTATGAAAATTTAATTTTTCAGTTGATTTTTCATTTTTCTTTCAACTTTTCTTTATTTATTATGAAAATTAAATTTTTCAGTTGATTTTTCATTTTTGGGACTTAGAAAAATTTTCGAAATTTTCAAGAAAAAAAATTTTTCACATACACCTCAGTTTCATTGAGAAGTTTCTATTTCAAATGCATTTCACTTAAAAATCAAAAAAATTGATTTTTTTATATTTCTGACTTTGAAAAAAATATCGAAATTTTTCTTTCAACTTTTCTTTATTTATTATGAAAATTTAATTTTTCAGTTGATTTTTCATTTTTCTTTCAACTTTTCTTTATTTATTATGAAAATTAAATTTTTCAGTTGATTTTTCATTTTTGGGACTTAGAAAAATTTTCGAAATTTTCAAGAAAAAAAGTTTTCACATACACCTCAGTTTCATTGAGAAGTTTCTATTTCAAATGCATTTCACTTAAAAATCAAAAAAATTGATTTTTTTATATTTCTGACTTTGAAAAAAATATCGAAATTTTTCTTTCAACTTTTCTTTATTTATTATGAAAATTTAATTTTTCAGTTGATTTTTCATTTTTCTTTCAACTTTTCTTTATTTATTATGAAAATTAAATTTTTCAGTTGATTTCTCATTTTTGGGACTTAGAAAAATTTTCGAAATTTTCAAGAAAAAAAGTTTTCACATACACCTCAGTTTCATTGAGAAGTTTCTATTTCAAATGCATTTCACTTAAAAATCAAAAAAATTGATTTTTTTATATTTCTGACTTTGAAAAAAATATCGAAATTTTTCTTTCAACTTTTCTTTATTTATTATGAAAATTTAATTTTTCAGTTGATTTTTCATTTTTCTTTCAACTTTTCTTTATTTATTATGAAAATTAAATTTTTCAGTTGATTTTTCATTTTTGGGACTTAGAAAAATTTTCGATTTTTTTTCTCATATAATCTGACCTTCTATGGAATTGTTCATTTTTACACTTCTCATAATATACCTTTTAAACACACAAACAGCAAATGGCATTCTAGCGGGACTATATTTTTTCCAATTGATTTTTTTATATTTCTGACTATTTCTGACTATTTCTGACTTTGAAAAAAATATCGAAATTTTTCTTTCAACTTTTCTTTATTTATTATGAAAATTTAATTTTTCAGTTGATTTTTCATTTTTCTTTCAACTTTTCTTTATTTATTATGAAAATTAAATTTTTCAGTTGATTTTTCATTTTTGGGACTTAGAAAAATTTTCGAAATTTTCAAGAAAAAAAATTTTTCACATACACCTCAGTTTCATTGAGAAGTTTCTATTTCAAATGCATTTCACTTAAAAATCAAAAAAATTGATTTTTTTATATTTCTGACTTTGAAAAAAATATCGAAATTTTTCTTTCAACTTTTCTTTATTTATTATGAAAATTTAATTTTTCAGTTGATTTTTCATTTTTCTTTCAACTTTTCTTTATTTATTATGAAAATTAAATTTTTCAGTTGATTTTTCATTTTTGGGACTTAGAAAAATTTTCGAAATTTTCAAGAAAAAAAGTTTTCACATACACCTCAGTTTCATTGAGAAGTTTCTATTTCAAATGCATTTCACTTAAAAATCAAAAAAATTGATTTTTTTATATTTCTGACTTTGAAAAAAATATCGAAATTTTTCTTTCAACTTTTCTTTATTTATTATGAAAATTTAATTTTTCAGTTGATTTTTCATTTTTCTTTCAACTTTTCTTTATTTATTATGAAAATTAAATTTTTCAGTTGATTTTTCATTTTTGGGACTTAGAAAAATTTTCGATTTTTTTTCTCATATAATCTGACCTTCTATGGAATTGTTCATTTTTACACTTCTCATAATATACCTTTTAAACACACAAACAGCAAATGGCATTCTAGCGGGACTATATTTTTTCCAATTGATTTTTTTATATTTCTGACTATTTCTGACTATTTCTGACTTTGAAAAAAATATCGAAATTTTTCTTTCAACTTTTCTTTATTTATTATGAAAATTTAATTTTTCAGTTGATTTTTCATTTTTCTTTCAACTTTTCTTTATTTATTATGAAAATTAAATTTTTCAGTTGATTTTTCATTTTTGGGACTTAGAAAAATTTTCGAAATTTTCAAGAAAAAAAATTTTTCACATACACCTCAGTTTCATTGAGAAGTTTCTATTTCAAATGCATTTCACTTAAAAATCAAAAAAATTGATTTTTTTATATTTCTGACTTTGAAAAAAATATCGAAATTTTTCTTTCAACTTTTCTTTATTTATTATGAAAATTTAATTTTTCAGTTGATTTTTCATTTTTCTTTCAACTTTTCTTTATTTATTATGAAAATTAAATTTTTCAGTTGATTTTTCATTTTTGGGACTTAGAAAAATTTTCGAAATTTTCAAGAAAAAAAGTTTTCACATACACCTCAGTTTCATTGAGAAGTTTCTATTTCAAATGCATTTCACTTAAAAATCAAAAAAATTGATTTTTTTATATTTCTGACTTTGAAAAAAATATCGAAATTTTTCTTTCAACTTTTCTTTATTTATTATGAAAATTTAATTTTTCAGTTGATTTTTCATTTTTCTTTCAACTTTTCTTTATTTATTATGAAAATTAAATTTTTCAGTTGATTTTTCATTTTTGGGACTTAGAAAAATTTTCGAAATTTTCAAGAAAAAAAGTTTTCACATACACCTCAGTTTCATTGAGAAGTTTCTATTTCAAATGCATTTCACTTAAAAATCAAAAAAATTGATTTTTTTATATTTCTGACTTTGAAAAAAATATCGAAATTTTTCTTTCAACTTTTCTTTATTTATTATGAAAATTTAATTTTTCAGTTGATTTTTCATTTTTCTTTCAACTTTTCTTTATTTATTATGAAAATTAAATTTTTCAGTTGATTTTTCATTTTTGGGACTTAGAAAAATTTTCGATTTTTTTTCTCATATAATCTGACCTTCTATGGAATTGTTCATTTTTACACTTCTCATAATATACCTTTTAAACACACAAACAGCAAATGGCATTCTAGCGGGACTATATTTTTTCCAATTGATTTTTTTATATTTCTGACTATTTCTGACTATTTCTGACTTTGAAAAAAATATCGAAATTTTTCTTTCAACTTTTCTTTATTTATTATGAAAATTTAATTTTTCAGTTGATTTTTCATTTTTCTTTCAACTTTTCTTTATTTATTATGAAAATTAAATTTTTCAGTTGATTTTTCATTTTTGGGACTTAGAAAAATTTTCGAAATTTTCAAGAAAAAAAATTTTTCACATACACCTCAGTTTCATTGAGAAGTTTCTATTTCAAATGCATTTCACTTAAAAATCAAAAAAATTGATTTTTTTATATTTCTGACTTTGAAAAAAATATCGAAATTTTTCTTTCAACTTTTCTTTATTTATTATGAAAATTTAATTTTTCAGTTGATTTTTCATTTTTCTTTCAACTTTTCTTTATTTATTATGAAAATTAAATTTTTCAGTTGATTTTTCATTTTTGGGACTTAGAAAAATTTTCGAAATTTTCAAGAAAAAAAGTTTTCACATACACCTCAGTTTCATTGAGAAGTTTCTATTTCAAATGCATTTCACTTAAAAATCAAAAAAATTGATTTTTTTATATTTCTGACTTTGAAAAAAATATCGAAATTTTTCTTTCAACTTTTCTTTATTTATTATGAAAATTTAATTTTTCAGTTGATTTTTCATTTTTCTTTCAACTTTTCTTTATTTATTATGAAAATTAAATTTTTCAGTTGATTTTTCATTTTTGGGACTTAGAAAAATTTTCGATTTTTTTTCTCATATAATCTGACCTTCTATGGAATTGTTCATTTTTACACTTCTCATAATATACCTTTTAAACACACAAACAGCAAATGGCATTCTAGCGGGACTATATTTTTTCCAATTGATTTTTTTATATTTCTGACTATTTCTGACTATTTCTGACTTTGAAAAAAATATCGAAATTTTTCTTTCAACTTTTCTTTATTTATTATGAAAATTTAATTTTTCAGTTGATTTTTCATTTTTCTTTCAACTTTTCTTTATTTATTATGAAAATTAAATTTTTCAGTTGATTTTTCATTTTTGGGACTTAGAAAAATTTTCGAAATTTTCAAGAAAAAAAATTTTTCACATACACCTCAGTTTCATTGAGAAGTTTCTATTTCAAATGCATTTCACTTAAAAATCAAAAAAATTGATTTTTTTATATTTCTGACTTTGAAAAAAATATCGAAATTTTTCTTTCAACTTTTCTTTATTTATTATGAAAATTTAATTTTTCAGTTGATTTTTCATTTTTCTTTCAACTTTTCTTTATTTATTATGAAAATTAAATTTTTCAGTTGATTTCTCATTTTTGGGACTTAGAAAAATTTTCGAAATTTTCAAGAAAAAAAGTTTTCACATACACCTCAGTTTCATTGAGAAGTTTCTATTTCAAATGCATTTCACTTAAAAATCAAAAAAATTGATTTTTTTATATTTCTGACTTTGAAAAAAATATCGAAATTTTTCTTTCAACTTTTCTTTATTTATTATGAAAATTTAATTTTTCAGTTGATTTTTCATTTTTCTTTCAACTTTTCTTTATTTATTATGAAAATTAAATTTTTCAGTTGATTTTTCATTTTTGGGACTTAGAAAAATTTTCGATTTTTTTTCTCATATAATCTGACCTTCTATGGAATTGTTCATTTTTACACTTCTCATAATATACCTTTTAAACACACAAACAGCAAATGGCATTCTAGCGGGACTATATTTTTTCCAATTGATTTTTTTATATTTCTGACTATTTCTGACTATTTCTGACTTTGAAAAAAATATCGAAATTTTTCTTTCAACTTTTCTTTATTTATTATGAAAATTTAATTTTTCAGTTGATTTTTCATTTTTCTTTCAACTTTTCTTTATTTATTATGAAAATTAAATTTTTCAGTTGATTTTTCATTTTTGGGACTTAGAAAAATTTTCGAAATTTTCAAGAAAAAAAATTTTTCACATACACCTCAGTTTCATTGAGAAGTTTCTATTTCAAATGCATTTCACTTAAAAATCAAAAAAATTGATTTTTTTATATTTCTGACTTTGAAAAAAATATCGAAATTTTTCTTTCAACTTTTCTTTATTTATTATGAAAATTTAATTTTTCAGTTGATTTTTCATTTTTCTTTCAACTTTTCTTTATTTATTATGAAAATTAAATTTTTCAGTTGATTTTTCATTTTTGGGACTTAGAAAAATTTTCGAAATTTTCAAGAAAAAAAGTTTTCACATACACCTCAGTTTCATTGAGAAGTTTCTATTTCAAATGCATTTCACTTAAAAATCAAAAAAATTGATTTTTTTATATTTCTGACTTTGAAAAAAATATCGAAATTTTTCTTTCAACTTTTCTTTATTTATTATGAAAATTTAATTTTTCAGTTGATTTTTCATTTTTCTTTCAACTTTTCTTTATTTATTATGAAAATTAAATTTTTCAGTTGATTTTTCATTTTTGGGACTTAGAAAAATTTTCGATTTTTTTTCTCATATAATCTGACCTTCTATGGAATTGTTCATTTTTACACTTCTCATAATATACCTTTTAAACACACAAACAGCAAATGGCATTCTAGCGGGACTATATTTTTTCCAATTGATTTTTTTATATTTCTGACTATTTCTGACTATTTCTGACTTTGAAAAAAATATCGAAATTTTTCTTTCAACTTTTCTTTATTTATTATGAAAATTTAATTTTTCAGTTGATTTTTCATTTTTCTTTCAACTTTTCTTTATTTATTATGAAAATTAAATTTTTCAGTTGATTTTTCATTTTTGGGACTTAGAAAAATTTTCGAAATTTTCAAGAAAAAAAATTTTTCACATACACCTCAGTTTCATTGAGAAGTTTCTATTTCAAATGCATTTCACTTAAAAATCAAAAAAATTGATTTTTTTATATTTCTGACTTTGAAAAAAATATCGAAATTTTTCTTTCAACTTTTCTTTATTTATTATGAAAATTTAATTTTTCAGTTGATTTTTCATTTTTCTTTCAACTTTTCTTTATTTATTATGAAAATTAAATTTTTCAGTTGATTTTTCATTTTTGGGACTTAGAAAAATTTTCGAAATTTTCAAGAAAAAAAGTTTTCACATACACCTCAGTTTCATTGAGAAGTTTCTATTTCAAATGCATTTCACTTAAAAATCAAAAAAATTGATTTTTTTATATTTCTGACTTTGAAAAAAATATCGAAATTTTTCTTTCAACTTTTCTTTATTTATTATGAAAATTTAATTTTTCAGTTGATTTTTCATTTTTCTTTCAACTTTTCTTTATTTATTATGAAAATTAAATTTTTCAGTTGATTTTTCATTTTTGGGACTTAGAAAAATTTTCGATTTTTTTTCTCATATAATCTGACCTTCTATGGAATTGTTCATTTTTACACTTCTCATAATATACCTTTTAAACACACAAACAGCAAATGGCATTCTAGCGGGACTATATTTTTTCCAATTGATTTTTTTATATTTCTGACTATTTCTGACTTTGAAAAAAATATCGAAATTTTTCTTTCAACTTTTCTTTATTTATTATGAAAATTTAATTTTTCAGTTGATTTTTCATTTTTCTTTCAACTTTTCTTTATTTATTATGAAAATTAAATTTTTCAGTTGATTTTTCATTTTTGGGACTTAGAAAAATTTTCGAAATTTTCAAGAAAAAAAATTTTTCACATACACCTCAGTTTCATTGAGAAGTTTCTATTTCAAATGCATTTCACTTAAAAATCAAAAAAATTGATTTTTTTATATTTCTGACTTTGAAAAAAATATCGAAATTTTTCTTTCAACTTTTCTTTATTTATTATGAAAATTTAATTTTTCAGTTGATTTTTCATTTTTCTTTCAACTTTTCTTTATTTATTATGAAAATTAAATTTTTCAGTTGATTTTTCATTTTTGGGACTTAGAAAAATTTTCGAAATTTTCAAGAAAAAAAGTTTTCACATACACCTCAGTTTCATTGAGAAGTTTCTATTTCAAATGCATTTCACTTAAAAATCAAAAAAATTGATTTTTTTATATTTCTGACTTTGAAAAAAATATCGAAATTTTTCTTTCAACTTTTCTTTATTTATTATGAAAATTTAATTTTTCAGTTGATTTTTCATTTTTCTTTCAACTTTTCTTTATTTATTATGAAAATTAAATTTTTCAGTTGATTTTTCATTTTTGGGACTTAGAAAAATTTTCGATTTTTTTTCTCATATAATCTGACCTTCTATGGAATTGTTCATTTTTACACTTCTCATAATATACCTTTTAAACACACAAACAGCAAATGGCATTCTAGCGGGACTATATTTTTTCCAATTGATTTTTTTATATTTCTGACTATTTCTGACTATTTCTGACTTTGAAAAAAATATCGAAATTTTTCTTTCAACTTTTCTTTATTTATTATGAAAATTTAATTTTTCAGTTGATTTTTCATTTTTCTTTCAACTTTTCTTTATTTATTATGAAAATTAAATTTTTCAGTTGATTTTTCATTTTTGGGACTTAGAAAAATTTTCGAAATTTTCAAGAAAAAAAGTTTTCACATACACCTCAGTTTCATTGAGAAGTTTCTATTTCAAATGCATTTCACTTAAAAATCAAAAAAATTGATTTTTTTATATTTCTGACTTTGAAAAAAATATCGAAATTTTTCTTTCAACTTTTCTTTATTTATTATGAAAATTTAATTTTTCAGTTGATTTTTCATTTTTCTTTCAACTTTTCTTTATTTATTATGAAAATTAAATTTTTCAGTTGATTTTTCATTTTTGGGACTTAGAAAAATTTTCGATTTTTTTTCTCATATAATCTGACCTTCTATGGAATTGTTCATTTTTACACTTCTCATAATATACCTTTTAAACACACAAACAGCAAATGGCATTCTAGCGGGACTATATTTTTTCCAATTGATTTTTTTATATTTCTGACTATTTCTGACTATTTCTGACTTTGAAAAAAATATCGAAATTTTTCTTTCAACTTTTCTTTATTTATTATGAAAATTTAATTTTTCAGTTGATTTTTCATTTTTCTTTCAACTTTTCTTTATTTATTATGAAAATTAAATTTTTCAGTTGATTTTTCATTTTTGGGACTTAGAAAAATTTTCGAAATTTTCAAGAAAAAAAATTTTTCACATACACCTCAGTTTCATTGAGAAGTTTCTATTTCAAATGCATTTCACTTAAAAATCAAAAAAATTGATTTTTTTATATTTCTGACTTTGAAAAAAATATCGAAATTTTTCTTTCAACTTTTCTTTATTTATTATGAAAATTTAATTTTTCAGTTGATTTTTCATTTTTCTTTCAACTTTTCTTTATTTATTATGAAAATTAAATTTTTCAGTTGATTTTTCATTTTTGGGACTTAGAAAAATTTTCGAAATTTTCAAGAAAAAAAGTTTTCACATACACCTCAGTTTCATTGAGAAGTTTCTATTTCAAATGCATTTCACTTAAAAATCAAAAAAATTGATTTTTTTATATTTCTGACTTTGAAAAAAATATCGAAATTTTTCTTTCAACTTTTCTTTATTTATTATGAAAATTTAATTTTTCAGTTGATTTTTCATTTTTCTTTCAACTTTTCTTTATTTATTATGAAAATTAAATTTTTCAGTTGATTTTTCATTTTTGGGACTTAGAAAAATTTTCGATTTTTTTTCTCATATAATCTGACCTTCTATGGAATTGTTCATTTTTACACTTCTCATAATATACCTTTTAAACACACAAACAGCAAATGGCATTCTAGCGGGACTATATTTTTTCCAATTGATTTTTTTATATTTCTGACTATTTCTGACTATTTCTGACTTTGAAAAAAATATCGAAATTTTTCTTTCAACTTTTCTTTATTTATTATGAAAATTTAATTTTTCAGTTGATTTTTCATTTTTCTTTCAACTTTTCTTTATTTATTATGAAAATTAAATTTTTCAGTTGATTTTTCATTTTTGGGACTTAGAAAAATTTTCGAAATTTTCAAGAAAAAAAATTTTTCACATACACCTCAGTTTCATTGAGAAGTTTCTATTTCAAATGCATTTCACTTAAAAATCAAAAAAATTGATTTTTTTATATTTCTGACTTTGAAAAAAATATCGAAATTTTTCTTTCAACTTTTCTTTATTTATTATGAAAATTTAATTTTTCAGTTGATTTTTCATTTTTCTTTCAACTTTTCTTTATTTATTATGAAAATTAAATTTTTCAGTTGATTTCTCATTTTTGGGACTTAGAAAAATTTTCGAAATTTTCAAGAAAAAAAGTTTTCACATACACCTCAGTTTCATTGAGAAGTTTCTATTTCAAATGCATTTCACTTAAAAATCAAAAAAATTGATTTTTTTATATTTCTGACTTTGAAAAAAATATCGAAATTTTTCTTTCAACTTTTCTTTATTTATTATGAAAATTTAATTTTTCAGTTGATTTTTCATTTTTCTTTCAACTTTTCTTTATTTATTATGAAAATTAAATTTTTCAGTTGATTTTTCATTTTTGGGACTTAGAAAAATTTTCGATTTTTTTTCTCATATAATCTGACCTTCTATGGAATTGTTCATTTTTACACTTCTCATAATATACCTTTTAAACACACAAACAGCAAATGGCATTCTAGCGGGACTATATTTTTTCCAATTGATTTTTTTATATTTCTGACTATTTCTGACTATTTCTGACTTTGAAAAAAATATCGAAATTTTTCTTTCAACTTTTCTTTATTTATTATGAAAATTTAATTTTTCAGTTGATTTTTCATTTTTCTTTCAACTTTTCTTTATTTATTATGAAAATTAAATTTTTCAGTTGATTTTTCATTTTTGGGACTTAGAAAAATTTTCGAAATTTTCAAGAAAAAAAATTTTTCACATACACCTCAGTTTCATTGAGAAGTTTCTATTTCAAATGCATTTCACTTAAAAATCAAAAAAATTGATTTTTTTATATTTCTGACTTTGAAAAAAATATCGAAATTTTTCTTTCAACTTTTCTTTATTTATTATGAAAATTTAATTTTTCAGTTGATTTTTCATTTTTCTTTCAACTTTTCTTTATTTATTATGAAAATTAAATTTTTCAGTTGATTTTTCATTTTTGGGACTTAGAAAAATTTTCGAAATTTTCAAGAAAAAAAGTTTTCACATACACCTCAGTTTCATTGAGAAGTTTCTATTTCAAATGCATTTCACTTAAAAATCAAAAAAATTGATTTTTTTATATTTCTGACTTTGAAAAAAATATCGAAATTTTTCTTTCAACTTTTCTTTATTTATTATGAAAATTTAATTTTTCAGTTGATTTTTCATTTTTCTTTCAACTTTTCTTTATTTATTATGAAAATTAAATTTTTCAGTTGATTTTTCATTTTTGGGACTTAGAAAAATTTTCGATTTTTTTTCTCATATAATCTGACCTTCTATGGAATTGTTCATTTTTACACTTCTCATAATATACCTTTTAAACACACAAACAGCAAATGGCATTCTAGCGGGACTATATTTTTTCCAATTGATTTTTTTATATTTCTGACTATTTCTGACTATTTCTGACTTTGAAAAAAATATCGAAATTTTTCTTTCAACTTTTCTTTATTTATTATGAAAATTTAATTTTTCAGTTGATTTTTCATTTTTCTTTCAACTTTTCTTTATTTATTATGAAAATTAAATTTTTCAGTTGATTTTTCATTTTTGGGACTTAGAAAAATTTTCGAAATTTTCAAGAAAAAAAATTTTTCACATACACCTCAGTTTCATTGAGAAGTTTCTATTTCAAATGCATTTCACTTAAAAATCAAAAAAATTGATTTTTTTATATTTCTGACTTTGAAAAAAATATCGAAATTTTTCTTTCAACTTTTCTTTATTTATTATGAAAATTTAATTTTTCAGTTGATTTTTCATTTTTCTTTCAACTTTTCTTTATTTATTATGAAAATTAAATTTTTCAGTTGATTTTTCATTTTTGGGACTTAGAAAAATTTTCGAAATTTTCAAGAAAAAAAGTTTTCACATACACCTCAGTTTCATTGAGAAGTTTCTATTTCAAATGCATTTCACTTAAAAATCAAAAAAATTGATTTTTTTATATTTCTGACTTTGAAAAAAATATCGAAATTTTTCTTTCAACTTTTCTTTATTTATTATGAAAATTTAATTTTTCAGTTGATTTTTCATTTTTCTTTCAACTTTTCTTTATTTATTATGAAAATTAAATTTTTCAGTTGATTTTTCATTTTTGGGACTTAGAAAAATTTTCGATTTTTTTTCTCATATAATCTGACCTTCTATGGAATTGTTCATTTTTACACTTCTCATAATATACCTTTTAAACACACAAACAGCAAATGGCATTCTAGCGGGACTATATTTTTTCCAATTGATTTTTTTATATTTCTGACTATTTCTGACTATTTCTGACTTTGAAAAAAATATCGAAATTTTTCTTTCAACTTTTCTTTATTTATTATGAAAATTTAATTTTTCAGTTGATTTTTCATTTTTCTTTCAACTTTTCTTTATTTATTATGAAAATTAAATTTTTCAGTTGATTTTTCATTTTTGGGACTTAGAAAAATTTTCGAAATTTTCAAGAAAAAAAATTTTTCACATACACCTCAGTTTCATTGAGAAGTTTCTATTTCAAATGCATTTCACTTAAAAATCAAAAAAATTGATTTTTTTATATTTCTGACTTTGAAAAAAATATCGAAATTTTTCTTTCAACTTTTCTTTATTTATTATGAAAATTTAATTTTTCAGTTGATTTTTCATTTTTCTTTCAACTTTTCTTTATTTATTATGAAAATTAAATTTTTCAGTTGATTTTTCATTTTTGGGACTTAGAAAAATTTTCGAAATTTTCAAGAAAAAAAGTTTTCACATACACCTCAGTTTCATTGAGAAGTTTCTATTTCAAATGCATTTCACTTAAAAATCAAAAAAATTGATTTTTTTATATTTCTGACTTTGAAAAAAATATCGAAATTTTTCTTTCAACTTTTCTTTATTTATTATGAAAATTTAATTTTTCAGTTGATTTTTCATTTTTCTTTCAACTTTTCTTTATTTATTATGAAAATTAAATTTTTCAGTTGATTTTTCATTTTTGGGACTTAGAAAAATTTTCGATTTTTTTTCTCATATAATCTGACCTTCTATGGAATTGTTCATTTTTACACTTCTCATAATATACCTTTTAAACACACAAACAGCAAATGGCATTCTAGCGGGACTATATTTTTTCCAATTGATTTTTTTATATTTCTGACTATTTCTGACTATTTCTGACTTTGAAAAAAATATCGAAATTTTTCTTTCAACTTTTCTTTATTTATTATGAAAATTTAATTTTTCAGTTGATTTTTCATTTTTCTTTCAACTTTTCTTTATTTATTATG
>CAWYQB010000247.1:842500-850000 GCA_963966105.1 Volucella zonaria | reverse complement strand
ACATTGTGTCAACACCCGTTAGGGCCATCACAATGCTTTGTTTTAATTAGACAGTCGGATTCCCCAAGTCCGTGCCAGTTCTGAATTGATTGTTAATTGATAGTCGTTATAAATCAAAAAAATATATCTTACGATAAATCTTAAGACTTTTAGCAAGAAAATTCCACAATTGGTTACGTAAACTACTATCCGGGGAACAAAATCCGAAGATCTCTATTTACCCAGAACGAGTACATAAACCATGTTATTGCTTCCAATTCAAGCCCGACTATCTCAATCTTCAGAGCCAATCCTTATCCCGAAGTTACGGATCTAATTTGCCGACTTCCCTTACCTACATTATTCTATCGACTAGAGACTCTTCACCTTGGAGACCAGCTGCGGATATCGGTACGGCCTGTTGAGAAGTTTGCGTGACCCCACCATAAATTTTCAAGGTCCGAAGAGAAAATATCGACACAACAGTAAATGTCATGCTCTTCTAGTCCATCTACCATATCTCTCTTCGAAAGACTTCCATGGTAGTACGACTATAAAACAGAAAAGAAAACTCTTTCGATATCTCTCGACGGCTTCTTTATGGTCGTTCCTGTTGCCAGGATGAGCGAAATGCCCATTTTTAATAACAAACGTATACCCAACAGGTTACGGAATTGGAACCGTATTCCCTTTCGTTCAAAAATAATCAAGTGTTAAAATTTCTTTATATACAATGAGATATATAATTATATTTTTTTAACTTGAAAATTTTCGGCTTTCGCCTTAAACTTAGGACCGACTAACTCGTGATCAACCACTGTTCACACGAAACCCTTCTCCACTTCAGTCCTCCAAGGTCTCATTCGATTATTTGCTACTACCACCAAGATCTGTACCAATAGCGGCTCCATGCAGGCTTACGCCAAACACTTCTAAGCACACCATTGTACCCTCCTACTCACTAAAGTTTCAAAATTTATATTCAATCGAAATTAAATATAAATCATCTACTTTAGCGGTAATGTATAGGTATACAACTTAAGCGCCATCCATTTTAAGGGCTAGTTGCTTCGGCAGGTGAGTTGTTACACACTCCTTAGCGGATTACGACTTCCATGTCCACCGTCCTGCTGTTTTAAGCAACCAACGCCTTTCATGGTATCTGCATGAGTTGTTAATTTGGGCACCGTAACATTACGTTTGGTTCATCCCACAGCGCCAGTTCTGCTTACCAAAAGTGGCCCACTGGGCACAATATATCACAACCTAAACCTTCATATCAAGAAAGGTTAGGTTCTTACCCATTTAAAGTTTGAGAATAGGTTAAGGTCGTTTCGACCCTAATGCCTCTAATCATTCGCTTTACCAGATAAGATTATTTTAAATAATTTTTAAATGCACCAGCTATCCTGAGGGAAACTTCGGAGGGAACCAGCTACTAGATGGTTCGATTGGTCTTTCGCCCCTATACTCAATTCTGACAATCGATTTGCACGTCAGAACTGTTTCGGTCTTCCATCAGGGTTTCCCCTGACTTCAACCTGATCAAGTATAGTTCACCATCTTTCGGGTCACAGCATATATGCTCAAGGTACGCTCTAGTTAGAGGCATAAATAATATAAATACTATTATGCATAACTGTATAGAACGCCCCGGGATTGAATTTATATTTCATAATAAAACATAAACTAATCCCATTAAAACAGTTAAGTTAATTATGCCATTGGGTTTTATTAAAAATACCCAATGACTTGCACATATGTTAGACTCCTTGGTCCGTGTTTCAAGACGGGTCCCGAAGGTATCCTGAATCTATCGCATTGTTAATCATATAAGTGCATACAATAAAATAAATAAATCAATAGATTTACCTACCATTGTAAAATTCCGTAAAATTTAAGCACTATATATAATTAAATCTGTCAATGATTTATCAAATCTAATACATTTATCTTATGTTAGAAATCCGAAAATAACTAATTTGGATAAACTTAAGTAAAAGATCTTATGATAAATATTTAATACATTAACAGATTACAATGTCCTTATATGGAAAAATTGCACACCATTTCTATTATATTAAAGAATATAACTTTATTAGTGATGAATTTTCCATAACGGATATTCAGGTTCATCGGGCTTAACCTCTAAGCAGTTTCACGTACTATTTAACTCTCTATTCAGAGTTCTTTTCAACTTTCCCTCACGGTACTTGTTTACTATCGGTCTCATGGTTATATTTAGTTTTAGATGGAGTTTACCACCCACTTAGTGCTGCACTATCAAGCAACACGACTCTTTGGAAACACCTTCTAGTAATCATTAACGTTATACGGGCCTGGCACCCTCTATGGGTAAATGGCCTCATTTAAGAAGGACTTAAATCATTAATTTCTCATACTAGATTATAGATGTTCCATACACTGCATCCCATATTTGCCATAAAGACAAAATGGCTTAGTGCTGAACTGTTTTCTTTTCGCTCGCCGCTACTAAGAAAATCCTGGTTAGTTTCTTTTCCTTCCCTCATTAATATGCTTAAATTCGGGGAGTTTTCTCATATGAGTTGAGGTTGTTTAACACAAATAAATAAAAATTATTTTATATACTCATCAGTTTAATAAGTAAATCTTTTCTATATATATTATCAAGTGTGAGGCAATTCTATTATAATTTATATTATTATTTTCGACTTTGGTTTATGGTTTTTTTTTTTTTTTTAATTTTAGTTTCTCTTGTCACAGTAGAAATATTTAATTAACATATTAATGCATATTTCTATATTAGTTTAAATAAATATTTTATACTAGACATTCCTTCACAAATAGATAATATAGAATACTAAGATTCCATTATTTTGAGGTATATATTATAAATTAATATTATGAATTTAATAAAATAAATCCAATAATATAACATGTGCTTAAGTATATTTCCAAAAAGTAATATAAATTTCTTCTTTTTCATATACAAGCAACTTATTTAGAATAGTCTCACAACCCTCAACCATATGTAGTCCAAGCAGCACTTCAAAATTAATTAAAGTACATAACAGCATGGACTGCGATATGCGTTCAAAATGTCGATGTTCATGTGTCCTGCAGTTCACACGATGACGCACAGTTTGCTGCGTTCTTCATCGACCCATGAGCCAAGTGATCCACCGCTTAGAGTATTTAAAATTTTGTTTAGAATAAGTCATATAATATTAAAGGAATAATAATAATTATTAAAGGTATAATTAAATAAGCAAACAATAAACCATTATTTAATAAAATTTTTTTAATTAAACAATATATTGCAAAACATTTCTCTTTTATTGTTGTCATTCAATTTGCCTTTATTTATTATTTTTATATTATTTCCTTTCATTTCATCATCATTATTATTATTATTATTATTACCATCATTTTTATAATTTAAAATTTATTAAATTAATAATATAATAATTAATGAAATGTTTCTTTTTTAACCTAATGCCTATTGTTGCGAATGTCCAATTCCATAAGGAATCGTAACTTAATTTTCTATATAGAAAAAATAAGTACAACATGTGACATTAAGTTCTTACATAACTCTTATTTATACATATATGTATTTATATAAAAAATAAATATATATTAATATAATATCTTGTACACTTATAATTGGGTATTTGTATTTTATTCATTAATATTATAATTGAATATTTTATATGTTTCACTTTCTATATAATTTATTTCGTTTGTATCTTTGTATCTTTATGTTTTTGTGTTTTTCTTTTGCCTCTTATATATTAATTTCGTTCTTAGTATGTACAATTGATATTTATTATATATTTTAATTTAAATATAAATTTTCTATGTATTTATTTTTAAGAGTAAGTAAGATGCCTTCAAATAATAATCTTTGGATAAATGCTTTAATTTTTAATATTTTTGTAGAAGGAACACGTTAATGATCCTTCCGCAGGTTCACCTACGGAAACCTTGTTACGACTTTTACTTCCTCTAAATAATCAAGTTCGGTCAACTTCTGCGAAACAACCGTAACACGTGAGCGTCACAGTGATCACGTCCGGAGACCTCACTAAATAATTCAATCGGTAGTAGCGACGGGCGGTGTGTACAAAGGGCAGGGACGTAATCAATACGAGTTAATGACTCACACTTACTGGGAATTCCAAGTTCATGTGAACAGTTTCAGTTCACAATCCCAAGCATGAAAGTGGTTCAGCGGTTTACCCGGACCTCTCGGTCTAGGAAATACACGTTGATACTTTCATTGTAGCGCGCGTGCAGCCCAGGACATCTAAGGGCATCACAGACCTGTTATTGCTCAATCTCATTATTGCTAGACGCAATTTGTCCATTTAAGAAGCTAGTGTCCTTATAATGGGACAAACAAACAGGTACGGCTCCACTTACATAAACCCATTCAAACACTCATACATTTTACTGTATTCATGAATGAAGGCTATATAAGCTTCAGCACCATAATCCTGAAAGCATCTATTTAATATATTTGAGTCTCGTTCGTTATCGGAATTAACCAGACAAATCACTCCACGAACTAAGAACGGCCATGCACCACCACCCATAGATTCGAGAAAGAGCTATCAATCTGTCTTACACACTTATGTTCGGACCTGGTAAGTTTTCCCGTGTTGAGTCAAATTAAGCCGCAGGCTCCACTCCTGGTGGTGCCCTTCCGTCAATTCCTTTAAGTTTCAGCTTTGCAACCATACTTCCCCCGGAGCCCAAAAGCTTTGGTTTCCCGGGAAGCGACTGAGAGAGCCATAGTAGTAGCTACACCCAATTGCTAGCTGGCATCGTTTATGGTTAGAACTAGGGCGGTATCTGATCGCCTTCGAACCTCTAACTTTCGTTCTTGATTAATGAAAACATCTTTGGCAAATGCTTTCGCTTAAGTTAGTCTTACGACGGTCCAAGAATTTCACCTCTCGCGTCGTAATACTAATGCCCCCAAACTGCTTCTATTAATCATTACCTCTTGATCTAAAAACCAATGAAAGTAGAACAGAGGTCTTATTTCATTATTCCATGCACAAAATATTCAGGCATTTGGAGCCTGCTTTAAGCACTCTAATTTGTTCAAAGTAACTGTACCGGCCCACAACAACACTCGATGAAGAGCACTGAAGCAGGTTTAAATAGGAGGTATACATAATGATACAATGACCATTATATATTAGAACTCCACCGGTAATACGCTTGCATAAATAAAGTAATGTACAATCCACAATTATAGTTGTACTACCAATATGAAGCACAAATTCAACTACGAACGTTTTAACCGCAACAACTTTAATATACGCTATTGGAGCTGGAATTACCGCGGCTGCTGGCACCAGACTTGCCCTCCAATTGGTCCTTGTTAAAGGATTTAAAGTGTACTCATTCCAATTACAGGGCCTCGGATATGAGTCCTGTATTGTTATTTTTCGTCACTACCTCCCCGAACTGGGAGTGGGTAATTTACGCGCCTGCTGCCTTCCTTAGATGTGGTAGCCGTTTCTCAGGCTCCCTCTCCGGAATCGAACCCTGATTCCCCGTTACCCGTTGCAACCATGGTAGTCCTAGATACTACCATCAATAGTTGATAGGGCAGACATTTGAAAGATCTGTCGTCGGTACAAGACCATACGATCGGCAAATTATCTAGAGTTCAACCATAATAACGATTTCCGAAAAAATCGCTTGGTTTTAGCCTAATAAAAGCACACGTTCCAAAAGGTCCGTGTTTATATTGCATGTATTAGCTCTAGAATTACCACAGTTATCCAAGTAACTGTTAACGATCTAATGAACCATAACTGATATAATGAGCCTTTTGCGGTTTCACTTTTAATTCGTGTGTACTTAGACATGCATGGCTTAATCTTTGAGACAAGCATATAACTACTGGCAGGATCAACCAGAATAATGTTATATTATTTATTTGAAACTTTCATTTGAAACACATCATTAATTATCCATTCCATTTTACAATTATGTCTGACTTATTATTTATGACACTTATGAGGATTTCTCCCCGGACGGTGAAAGACAATAAATATAATATAAATTTATTGCCCTATAGAATAAGATTTAACATAAAAAAATAGTGGACTTCTTAATGTAGTTATAACAAAGGTATATTGTACTTTTTATTACCAACTAAGAGCATACAGAACTTAGTTGTATTGTAATTTTAAAAGTAAACCTTTCATAAAAACATTATCAATGATTGTTTTCAAAATATTAATTTTTCACGTACCAATTTATTTCAAAGCATTATTTATATATCATTTAAATATATAAATTTATTTTTAATAAAGAATTAATAATTCTTGTTGGCATATAAATTTGATTTTTTTTAAAATATTATAAAAGTTAAACAGTACCCATTTCTTAGAACGAAATCTAAAAATAGATTTCAAGTCACAAAAAAAATAACTTAATATTTTTTTTATAGCCGTGACGTTCCAAAAATGTAATTTCACAATATATTAAATATACCATGAAAAAGAGGAAACTAGGTTTCCTCCCCAGTTCGTGAAAGTGTAAATATTACACATTTCACAAAATACCTTTTAAACACACAATCAGCAAATAGTATTCTAGCGGGACTTAGAAAAAATTCATATACCCCTCAGTTTCAATGAGAAGTCTCTATTTCAAATGAATTCCACTTAAAAATCATATATATATTTTTTCCAATTGATTTTTTTATATTTCTGACTATTTCTGACTTTGAAAAAAATATCGAAATTTTTCTTTCAACTTTTCTTTATTTATTATGAAAATTTAATTTTTCAGTTGATTTTTCATTTTTCTTTCAACTTTTCTTTATTTATTATGAAAATTAAATTTTTCAGTTGATTTTTCATTTTTGGGACTTAGAAAAATTTTCGATTTTTTTTCTCATATAATCTGACCTTCTATGGAATTGTTCATTTTTACACTTCTCATAATATACCTTTTAAACACACAAACAGCAAATGGCATTCTAGCGGGACTATATTTTTTCCAATTGATTTTTTTATATTTCTGACTATTTCTGACTATTTCTGACTTTGAAAAAAATATCGAAATTTTTCTTTCAACTTTTCTTTATTTATTATGAAAATTTAATTTTTCAGTTGATTTTTCATTTTTCTTTCAACTTTTCTTTATTTATTATGAAAATTAAATTTTTCAGTTGATTTTTCATTTTTGGGACTTAGAAAAATTTTCGAAATTTTCAAGAAAAAAAATTTTTCACATACACCTCAGTTTCATTGAGAAGTTTCTATTTCAAATGCATTTCACTTAAAAATCAAAAAAATTGATTTTTTTATATTTCTGACTTTGAAAAAAATATCGAAATTTTTCTTTCAACTTTTCTTTATTTATTATGAAAATTTAATTTTTCAGTTGATTTTTCATTTTTCTTTCAACTTTTCTTTATTTATTATGAAAATTAAATTTTTCAGTTGATTTTTCATTTTTGGGACTTAGAAAAATTTTCGATTTTTTTTCTCATATAATCTGACCTTC